>SNQJ01S0023060.1:92069-150802 GCA_010110895.2 Picea sitchensis
AAGAAACATTCTCAATTATTAAGCACATTGATCTATCTTATAAGTAGTTCTGCTTCAAAAAAGAAAAGTAAGAAAAAAGAGTTGTTGAAATTTGCAATCTACCATAATAGCTGTCATGGTAAGGTTTTCATCCACTGTGCAAGCTAGACAAGATAAAACCCTATCTATATCCCTCGGGAAATTTTTAAAGAGAGCCAAATTTAGCATGTATTAAATGAAAATGGAAGAAACATAATGCTTTGCATCCAAGCGTCTTTGTTATACCTCACCCTCGCACCGATGAATCCCTGACACTTGTTGGTGCTCCCAATAGGATTTATGAGTGTCAATTGCGGACGGAAAGCAAACCATGCCACTTTTGAAACCTTGATAATTGAATTTCTCAATGGGAGCACGATTTGTTTTGCCTCACAATCAATACCGAAATCCTCTACCCAAATCTTTAATTGACAAGAAAAGAATAATGTGAACACAAACATGGAATCAACGAAGAGGGTTTGGTTCTCAGTGGAAAATATAAATACAGATTGTGAAATTCCTTGAATGAATTTATAGCGAAGTTTCAGAGATGTTGCGATGCCATCAGAAAGGGAATGAAGCTAAAGAACTTTTGCTCGAAAACTGAGTAGAAGCGACTGGTGTACTTAACTAAATATTTCTCTCATTTTATCTTGTCAAATACTGATAAAAAAAATCCTCATATCACTACTCTATACTCAATCGGCAATAGAAGGCTTATTCAGTTTCTTGGTCTGAGGCCTTATTTCCTTGATCTATATAAAACCACCATTTCTTGGGATTTTTGGTCTCGAAATAATCAATTTAGAAGAAAGCGAGGAAACTTGTGAACTACCTCTCAATCTTGTACTACTCAACTTTCGAAGCAATATACCCTTTTACACCAATTTGTAAAAAAATATTGCTTACCTCTGTAATTTTCTCTAGAATTTCACTACAATATGGAGTGTCTTCTAACTCGATCTCAACATTGTTGATGATTGCAACTATGTGAGACATTCTCTAGGACACAAACCTGAGAGAGAGCCCCTGAGAGGGGTGTGTGATTCCTATTTGAGACAGAGTTGGAACGTAGAGATTGATCCAGATTATTTTCAGCACGAAATGAGAGCAAAGATATAATAAAGAAATGTACAGAGATATTGCAGATATCCAATAATATAACATAAATGTATCATAGATTCAACCATAAACACAGAGATACAGTAATACATGATTTCTATTAATGAAAGAAATGTACAGAGACTGTAAAAATACAGAGTGAAAGACTCGCTAGAATGGTGACAACTTATCTCTGAGAAGAGATGTGACGGCTACTCGCATTCGCAAGAATATGATTCCAATGAGGCTCTGAAGGCCTTTTTTACAATAAACAGGAATTACAAAAACCCTAGACATCCAAAAACCTAACCATAGGAGATGAAGCGCCAAAAGTCATGTGGGCCCTATTTGGGTAAGTTAGTACATCAACTTCCCTAGGTCGTAACTTTTGCATACGATCTTCGTTTTAGGCGTATGATAGCCCATTGGAAAGGTATCATAGAGGAGATTCATTTTGGGGGCTCAATCATACCTTTGGCTATTATTTAGAAGCTTGATCTCGAAAAACCTTTATTTAGGCCCTCAAAATGGCCCCGGAAGTTAAAACTGCTAAAAATAGTAAATTGCCAAAATTGCCAGAAAATTGTTTTGAGCCAGTTGGAAAAGGTGAGTGGACACCAATATCCACCTATATTAGAGATGGAATCCTCCTTACAGAGAGTTGATAAGAACTCTAGATGATTCTCCTGTGTAACACAGTGAGAAAGAAGATCTGCAGAGAAAGGAGATCTGCAAAGTTAGACGTGCATGTGGCTGAGCACAAGGTGAACGTGTGAAATCCAAAAGTGTTGGGTGCATCGTCATGAAAACAGAAATGAAGATGATGTATTAGCCTCCTCTGAGAAGAAGATTTGATGAGAAAATCCAGATGACTCTCCTGTGTAATGTAGTGGGAAAGAAGATCTGTTGAGTGGACGTGCCTATGGACGAGCACAAGTGAACGTGATCCTAGTGGCTGAGCACTAGTGAAGAAGGGGTTCTTCTGTGTAATTAAGTGAGTCAAAGATATGGAAATCCCTATGGATGTGCCCCTAGTGAATGAACACTAGTGGGTGTACAAGATCCCTTGCTATATTGTTCAAGAATCAGACCTGCCTGTAACCCTAATTGTAATGCAAAGGGTACAAGTTGGCCCCACCTTAATGTGATTAATAATTAATGTAAAAGATAATTAATCTGGTTAATATTAATGATATTGTGAGCTAGTGAGTTCGGCCCTTTTGTGCCAATATACACTTATGTTGACTAGTTCAATCTAGTATAAGTAAAGGTAAATTCCCCATTGAGGAACCATATCCTTCATGAGAGTTTGGAAATTTCAGCAAGTACACCTTCTTGGGAAAAGTGCACACCTCTCTTGGGAGCTAGTCTTCTAGGGTTTGAGCACCCTCTTGTGTGCTAGGTTTTATTGGTGGTGAAGGTCTTTCTCTTGAAGAATATAGCAAAGGATTTTGGTTGGGTTTTCTTCCCTTGTTGAGAAGGGTTTCCCATGATATTTCTTGTGTTCTTGTGCATGGTGTTTCTTCTTGTGATCTTGATTTTTGCAAACATTATTGGTTATGGATAAGTGAAATGATAAAAATGGAATGAACTTCATGCTTAACCTTGCTATTGAAAAATTAACATGGTATCAGAGCATAGGTCTTGAAGAACCCCTGCACAAGCATTCAAAAGGCTAAACTCTCCTCCTTCTGCAGTTCTATATGACCTCTGGGGTTTCTCCGGAAATACATACGACCCTCATTTGATCAACCCTTTCACCCCTTTATAAGTGGACATTGGAGCTAATTTTTTGGACTAAGTTGTACGACCCTCCTCAATGCATCTTCAAATACCTTCAAAATAAAATTCCGAGGATTTTAAGTTTTTGGCCCTAGGGTTTCTAAGGTGTCGATATTTTTCTGCAAAATCATGATCTTAGACTTCTGCAACCTCTTGAATAAATATTTTTCAATTCAACAAGCATTTCTGTGACACCCTCAAAGTTGATTTTTGGCAGTCCTAAGCCGAACAAAATCCAAGGTTACTAATCCAACCTAATCATCAGGTTTTCCAAGTCGAGTTGGCGAGAGTTTGAAGAATCCAAACAAATGAAGAACATAGCCTTAGTAGAAGATAGGCTTGATGGAGCAAGCAACTTCAGCTCCTGGAAATCAAGGCTTTGGGTCACCCTTGAAGAAGATGACCTTTTGGATGTGGTAACTAAAACTGTACCAGCCACAACTACCGATGTAGAGAAGAAGATAAAAAAGGAATATGATGTTAAAGCAAGGAAATTAATCATCTACTCAGTAAGAGATCATCTCTTACCTTGTATTGCCAATCTAAAGACAACTTAGGATATGTATGAAGCATTAAAATAAATGTTTGAAAGTGACAACACCCTTAGAGCTCTTACCTTGAAAAACCAACTTCAAAGTACGAAGACGAGGAAAGGTGACACAATTTTTATATTCTTTATGATGATATTAGAGATTAAAGAACAACTAGAAACCATTGGAGAAATCATGTCCGCTAGAGAACTTGTCTTAACCACTCTCAAAAACCTTCCAAAAAATTGGGAGCCTTTTCTTCAGAGTATCAGTGGAAAAGAAAGTCTACCAACCTTTGATCATCTATGGACATATTGTGCTCAAGAAGAACTTAGACTTAAAAATAGAGGAGTGGAAGAATCCCTAGAAGAAAATCACGCTCTTGCACTTCATACAAAGAAAGGAGGAAAATTCAAAAGAAACTTCAGACAAACATTCAAAGATGAAAAGTCTTCATCAAATCCAGGTTATAATCAAAGAAGAAATGTTTCAGAAATCCAATGCTTCAAATGTGACAAATATGGACACTATGAAAGAAACTATCCAACCAGAAAGAAGGGAAGACAGTATGATTCTACCACTCACATTTATCCAGATCCACCTCAAAAGAATGAAGATAAGAGAGAGGAGAAGTACTTCCTCTAAGCTAAACATGACTCCAAACCCAGGTAAATCAATTGATCTCTAATTTTATAATTGATTGCATTTTAAATGAAGGATATTATCCCCAGTATGGGAGCCCTCAAATACTTGGACCATTATCCCTGGTACGGGATTTCAAATCATATTTTATTGATTATTATGCGAGACAAGCAGAGATGTTGAAAAAGAGATATCGTTTCATTAGGCCTAGAGAATCTCGGATGGAGATTGACAGTGAGACAATACCTTCCTCCCCCTTCAGCAGTTCATAGGGAGACATAGATTATTCCAGTTGATCCAGTAGCTCCAGTTGATATGTCCAGAAATATTGCAGTGGGGCATAAAAGGCCTACCTAGGCTCACTATGCAAAAGACAAAGAAACATACAAGCCTCTCAAGGCACATTCCGAGAGAATAAAGAGATTTTTCGATGCACTCTTCAGCCATGAGCCACATCATTGATTATAAGTCTTCTTGTCATAGAGAAACAACAGGAGAACAGGTATGGAAAGATGCCATAACAAAAGCATGCCAGTATATCTTAAAAGAGTGATGTATAAGATATTGTTCAAAAACCAAAAGGGAAGTCTGTGATGACTTCCAAGTGGATCTATAAGATCAAGCATGCAGCTAATGAAAGTGTCAAGAAATACAAAGCGAGATCTATAACCAGAGGTTTTTCACGAACAGAGGGATTTGTATATGATGAGACACTTGATCCAGTATGCCCAATACACTTCCATCTGTACTACCATCCATGAGCTGGAAACTATATCATATGGATGGATTCTTGATGAGCCTGGGTTTCAGCAAGAATGTTGCTAATCCAAACCTATATTATTACAGTGTTGGTGACGAGAGCCTATTTTTTGATGACTTATTGAGAAAGCCTTGTTTTTGGATACAAGTAAGCTTTGACTTATGATTTCAAGATAAAGTATATGAGTATATTGCACCACTTCTTGGGATAAGAAGTATGACAGAGAACCAATGAAATTTTTCCTGAGTCAAGGAAAATATACAATGGGAATATTAAAGAAGTTTTGTATGACAAGAATACAAAAATACCATGATAGATTTGAAGAAAATGAATGATGATGACGAGATTGATCCACAGTTGATTGGATCATTGATGTATCTGGTTAACACCAGACCTGATTCATGCTATGCAGTGAATATCCTTAGCCAATCCATGAGCCAACCGAGACAGACTCGCTAGAGAATAGTAAAGCATGTATTGAGATATACACAAAGCATAGTTTGATATGATCTGAGACATGCCTTCAAGTGTGAAACCGAGTTTGCAGGGATATGCGTATACATATTAAGCAGAGAGCACAGTGGACCAGAAGAGCACATCCTGTTATTGTCTTACCATGAAGTTTTCCATGGTTTACTGATGCATCGGGAAACAAAACTACGTGGACTTGAGTACCATGGAAGCAGAGTATATAGCATCGAGTGTGCGAAGCAATGTGGCCTCACAAGCTTCTGACAAATTTACTTGATCATGAGACAGATTCTATGATGATAACAAGAGTCGTGTTTAAATCCCTTTGAGAACCCAATGTTTCCTGATAGATCAAAACACATTGAGATGAAATATCATTATATCAGAGATATGATAGTACACGTGTAGTACCTTCCTACACAAGAGCAGATTGCGGACATCTTAATCAAATTAACTTGGTAAAGAATACCTCCCTAGTTGAGAGGGAGTGTTGATGACTACAGCCAAGACAAAGTTCAAATTACATACGTGTGAGACTTGGCATAATGAAGAATGTCTCCCTAGCTGAGAGGGAGTGTTGATGATTGCATCTATGTGAGACATTCTCCAGGATAAAAACCTGAGAGAGAGCCCCTAAGAGGGGTGTGTGGTTCCTATTTGAGACAGAGCTGGAACGTAGAGATGGCCTCCTCTTTACAGAGAGTTGAGAAGAAATCCAGATGATTCTCCTGTGTAACACAGTGAGAAAGGAGATCTATAGAGTTGGACGTGCATGTGGTTGAGCACAAGGTGAATGTGTGAAATCCCAAAGTGTTGGGTGCATCGTCATGAGAACAGAAATGAAGATGATGTATTAGCTTCCACTGAGTAGAAGAGTTGATGAGAAACTCGGTATGACTATCCTGTGTAATGCAGTGGGAAATAAGATTTATTAAGTGGACGTGCATGTGGACGATCACAGGTGAACGTGATCCTAGTCGTTGAGAACTAGTGAAGAAGTGGTTATTTTGTGTAATGTTGTGAGTCATAGATATGGGCATCCCTATGGATGTGTCCCTAGTGTATGAGCACTAGTGGGTGTACAATATCCCTTGCTATATTGTTCAAGAGTGAGACCTTTCTGTAACCCTAATTGTAATGTAAAGGGTACAGGTCGGCCCCACCTTAATGTGATTAATAATTAATGTAAAAGATATTTAATCTAGTTAATATTAATTATATTGTGAGCTAGTGAGGTCAGACCTATTGTGCCAATAGACGATTATGTTGACAAGTTCAAACTAGTATAAGTAAAGGTAAATTCCCCATTGAGGAATCATATCCTTCATGAGAGTTTGGAAATTTTAGCAAGTACACCTTCTTGGGAAAAGTGCACACCTCTCTTGGGCACTAGTCTTCTATGGTTTGAGCACCCTCTTGTGTGCTAGGTTTTATTCATGGTGAAGGTATTTCTCTTGAAGAATATAGCAAAGGATTTTGGTTAGGTTTTCTTCCGTTGTTGAGAAGGGTTTCCCAGGATACTTCTTTTGTTCTTGTGCATGGTATTTCTTCTTATGATCTTGATTGCTGCAACATTATTGGTTATGGCTAAGTGAAATGTTAAAAATGGAATGAACTTCATGCTTAACCTTGTTATTGAAAAATCAAAAAACATTCCACACTATGTTACGGATGGCAATGCTATTAATATGGAGTTACCCGTTTCCTCTACCATGGAAGGCAATGGCAGTATCACTAATAGGGAGTTACCCATTTCCTCTAACATGGAAGCTAAGTGGTTTGGGTAAATATTTCAAACAAGAGGATCTAATACATCAATTTGATGTCTAGCTAATTCCACAACCTTAAAATTAGATTAAGGTGTAGTACACTTGTTTTTTACTATTTGTGTAAGAAAAGAAAGACCAAACAACAAACATATTCAAGTTACAAGTAACCAACCATTATATTATGTTAGTAAGAGGCATCACTCTATTATAAATATCACTATTATAGATCAACAACATAATCATATTTATCAAGAATATATTTTATCATCTACATTATATCATGTACTTAAATTTTAAATGTTTATTATAAACACATGACTATAAGAAATCATACATGGTTTACTTTACATTAATTAATTGATTGTAACCCCATCATTTATTGTATCAATGTTATCATAACTACTTTATGACCAAGTCAATATTAACCCAACATTCCCCCCTTCAAACTTGACTTGGGATAAACACATGTCTCCCTCAAAGTTTATTAACCATGTTTTTAGGAATACAACATATCCCCTATCACCTAATTCTACATCTTCACTTTACATCAGTGAACCATCAAACCAAGGGTATGTATTCCTAAATAAGTCTTACAATCATATGCCCAATTACATATGTGATAAGATCCAACTCCATAAAAATACTTACAATTATATGCCCAAGCATGTGACACTATGAAACATCAACTTGTTTCAGAGTGAGCATCCCTCCTTCTCCAAATACAATTACATAGACCAAGTACTTCTCAACCAACTATGTATCTTACCATTGTATACCCAAGAAAATGATGCAAGTATCATATATCTGCTTCCCTCTCTTCTCCAAATACAATGAGGTGAATCAAGCACTCATTAACGAGCACTTCTTCATTTATTATCATCGGTGTACTTCTTTCATCAATGCTTCACATTGATCCTAACCATGCATTTTCATGTGCCATTTACTTGCAACAAGTTTTCATTCTACACAAGCTCCCACTCAAATCAAGTTTTGATCAAAAAAACCTTGTCCCTAACGCCTTGGACCCAAGATGATTTCTTACCAAATGAAAGGAATTAAAGGTGTGGAATACACTTCCTACACTAATTCATGAAAGAAGAATGTGCAGAAACTTAGAACATAACAATTGCAATAAATGAAATAAACAACAAGATTTCTCGAAAACCATTTCGAGAGAAAAACCCCACACTCCAAAGCAAGCTCAATGTATTCCTCAGCAACATATAATGGTTACGATACATTTTTAGTGGTGTTCTCTTAACATGAGTAATGAGCAACAAGCTCATTATTTCTTGGCCTACATCATGAACTCCAAACTACATCGGACACCTAGGCATTTATAGGCCAACAAGAGGCCAACTCTTGAGGCCTATATCATGAGGCATCTTACAATTGAGTATGCCAAGCCATTAAATAGACTTCACCATATGAAATACCATGAGAAAATAACATGGGCCCATAAACTGTGATCTATGACCCCATCATTGATTGTATCAAGGTTATCCTAACTACTTTATGACTGAGTCAAGATTAACCCAACATTTTCTGGAAAAAAAATATAATTTAATTGATTTGGTCATGCTTCCATGTAAAAAAAAAAACCATATACAACATACATTTTATATGTTGCATGATGGGCACACCATACATTTTATGTTTTGCATGATGAGCACAGGCTTCCATCAATAAATAAATAAAACATAATCATTATATGTTTTGTATGTTACATAAAAGAATAATAGTTTAATTCACAGAGATACGTTTTTATATAAAAAAGAAAATATTGTCAAAATAGTTTGGGATCTTACTTTGTTATCATTTTTAACATATTTAAATCATGAAATCCTTGTTTGGACAACAATGAGAGTCTTGTGTCTTTTTTGGATGTAAATAAATAGGTTAATAACCCAAGACCCAAAGACATTTAGCATGACTGGAAGTCAACCCCCCTACAGGCCACCAATGGGTTATTTTAGGTGGTCAATTTTTGCCTACAAACAATGATGCAACTACATGTTGGGGTCTTGAGATTGTACCAATAGAGGCTAGGCTAGAAGATATGAGTATTGCAAGTTTTTTCTTCTTCCGAAAGAACAATGAAAACATTTTTATTGTTTTAGAAGTTTGGAAAAGATTAAAGTTGAGTGGGCCACATCATCTCTTTTGAAGTAAACACATTGGACTTTCTTAGATTTGGGCACCATAATTATTGAGTACTTTGTACTCCATGTAAATTTACAAAGTATGAAAGAAAAATTTTCGGCAGTTTCATAGGGGAGACTAATACGATATCTCATATTAGAATATTCTAGTTAAATTTTAAATTATTTTATAACCTTCATTAGCACATTGTTTTTTCCTAAATTTCTTCCAATATACAACAATATTGAGTCCTTATAAACAATAATTAGAACACAATCATTCAATGTTGTCAGGTCCTTTATGTCATTGCACTGAGAAATGAAAGATGCAGTCTATAGCCTAGTATTAAAGAGATTTAGTAGCGTCCACCCCATTTGTCCATCCCACGTAAGGTCAACCCAATTTTTAAATTTTATTAAAGAATAATAAAATAGAGAATATATATATATATATATATATATATATATATATATATATATATAAAGTACAACACAAATCCATCTTTATCGGTTTTAAATACCTTAAGTTTTGCATCTAAATTTTTATCCTCATGTGAGGGCCCAAAATTATAGAGACTTGAGTATTGAATCCTTTGTTCATGTGGGAGCCATAGTCAAAGATAAGGAGCTGATGGCGGATTGCAGCCATAATCCAGGTGGAGAACCTTGTTTCTCCAAATTTCTTAGGTGGATTAGCTATGAGTCTTGTCCCGATTCAAGACTGATTGATGTGAGGCTACATTATAAGTTAGGAAAATTTACATGTCTTGGTTGAGATGGTTTAACAATTGTCTTTGAAATTGTAGGGTCATAGATCAAGACTCTATTGATCGCGAGACTGTTGCATAAAGTTGGGCCCATGTCTTAGTTGAGATGAGTTAACAATTGTCTTTGAAATTGTAGGGTCATACAAGATTCCACCAGTGGTATCGAACAAATCCACAGGGATAGCAATGGCCGAGATAGAATCTTGGGCTCCTTAATGCCTATGGCATACCATAGTTGTGGAGGTGGATGATAGGGTTAGAGGGTAGTAGCTAGCAAACCCTGGTCGTGGAATGAGACGAGCATAAGTCAAATTTTATGAGTGATAAGGAAAAATATGGTGCGGAAATTCCCTAGACCTCCTTGTTGTTATAGGTCTGGAAGATTATAAGGCTAGCATAGATGCATGCTTTACAATATGCAAGGGGCAACCATTTGGTGATTTGGAGACCCTAGAGAATGCAAAACAAATTAATTGGAAAGATGATGAAACCTGTATTACATTCATTATTGGTTAACATGATATGAAGTTGTTCAATATATTTATGTGTATGTGTGTGATCCAGGTGGATATCAGTGGCCACCCACCTATGCCAACTAGCTCACATACAGATTTCATCTTGGCAGTGTCAATTTTCATTTTGGTAGTTTTTTTCTAGTTTTTCGGGTCTTGAACTTCCGGGGCCGAAACAACATTTGATGGGCCTTCCATAGTCTCACTGTAGAAGATTAAAGTGAGATGGAATAATTTGTAGTCATCGGATAGACCTTTCTAACGAGATATCGTGCGCCTAAAATGAAGATTGTATGCAAAAGTTACGACCCCAGGAAGTTGATGTACCAACTTACCCCAACGAGGCCCACATGACTTTTGGTGCTTCATCTCCTAGGGTTAAGTTTTTGGATGTCTAGGGTTTTGACATTCATGTTTGATGTAAAAATTATTTTGGAGCCTCATTGTAATCATCTTCTTGCGAATGAGCGCAACTGTCACATCTCTTCTCAGAGATAAGCCGCCACCATTCTAGCAAGCTTGTTTCAGTCTGCATTTTACAGTTTCAACATATTTCCTTATTGAAAAGAATTCAAGTTTTATTGTATCTTTGTTATTGTTCACTGTATCTCTGTCTTAATAATATAGATATGTATTCATTTTGTTCTTCTAATAATATAGATATGTATTTTCTCTGTGTTAATAATATAGAAAGGTATTTTTTTGTCCATAACTTTTCCAATAGAGAAAAGATTAGATTTGCGCTCCTCAAAGTTGTCCCCCATGTCAAAGATTGGTGGGAGACTTTATGTGAGAAAAACGAAACAGAGGAACCCTCATTATTTAAAATCACACTCACCTGTGAGTTCTTCAGGGATGTTATTAAGGAACAATACTACCTTGTTGGAAGTTATGACGACATGTATACATGATGGACCATAATGTGGAAGGAAAGGGATCAAATAGTGTCAGAGTTCATGAATATCTTCCATACCTTGTGCACCAAGTTGGGTATCAAATATGTTGAGCTACATATGATGCTCAAGTATCGTGGTAGTATACATAGACACATCCAGACAAAAATGGATTTTTTGGACATCTCGTCCTTGGGTGCGGCCTATCGATATGCTGTCAAAATCGAGCAGAAGCTTAAGAAAAATACGCGTAAGTTTGTGTCTTGGAACCTGTTGGCACAGGGGCAGACCCAGGGTTCAACGCTACAACATCGCACCAACAAAACCCTAACTACCAGCCCTTTCGACAACACCTGCAAAGTAGATGAAGTCTCACCCGAGGTAGAGGTAGGGGTGGTTGCAGGACTCAAGTGTTTGCAACCTTAGCTGGAACACAAATCTATGATTATAATACTTAATAGAGCACTTAGCAAGGACAGTTCATCATTATATAACCAATATCTACTTTGCAGAGAGAACAGAGCATCACAACATTTATCCATATCTAAGGTAATTAAGCACTTAGCACAAATAAATGGATCAAATCTAGAAGAAGCAAGCACTAAGCAAATTCACTTATGTCAGATCTAACATCTAGATTCATTATAAGAACAAAGCATAAGTAGATCTATCTAACTATATCAAAGCTCTTAGAAAATAACACATAAACACATTAGAACATTGCACAGAGCAGAATAACACTGTATTTACATGGTTCACCCCCACCCTGGGGCTACATCCACCAACTCTTCTTCTTTATTAGCTTCTTCAATGGGTTACATGCACAAAGCCACCAAAATCCTACTCTGCATAGGACAAGAGATCTGCGCACACCTCGCCAGATCCTCCTTCCCCGAGCTAGGTCACAACACTAAGCCTTTCCACAGTCTGCGCACAAAGCATTTACAATCCACACTTGCATTTAGCTTATCAACCTTCCATCACATAGATCCAACTCCTATCACTTAGCCAACTTGCACACACCCCCTCTTACATTTCCTAGCCTTTTATTTATACATACAAAATAGGCCTAAACATGGGTAAACCCATGGGCCGACATCCCATTCTTGTTACATATTCCCATATCCCAAAAGGGACCCAAAAAGGGGTCGAGATCCCGCGATCTCCGCTTTGTCTTGCGCTCCGTCTTCGACAGGCTGTCGAAGTCCCAAAATAGGTCATCTTGACCAAGGATCTTCCAAAACTTGGTCAAGGGCCAACAAGCCCCCAACACTCACCTGTGACTCGTCCCGAGTCACTTTGATCTGGGTAGTTCTGCTTCAAAATCCTCGAGCTTGGCTCAAGCTGCTTCGACTTGTTGTTGTGCGGAAATCTCTTGCTCGGTGAACTCTTGCATGACCACTTCGTTGACTGGTCCTTCTAGGTGTTTTTCTGCTGCATTCACAAGTTGCTCTAGCTCTGCTGCTCAACTTTCAACCTCTGTGAACAATTGGTATGCCTTATCTTGTACTGGTTGAAGCTGTTGAGTTACTTCCATAACTTTTCTCTAAATCGTATGGAGCTATTGTTGGGAAGTGTGCTTCTCTTGAGACTACTTCATTCTTTCTACAGCTGATAGGGCCTTCAGCTGCGCCTGTAGTGTCTCTGTGTGTTGCTTCGCTTCCTGGATCTGTGACTTGAGTGTCTGCAACTCTGGGTTCTTGGTGAGTTTCTCATACATTTGGGCGTTGCAGTTACTCATCTGCTTCCATTCCAGGGAAAGAGATTTTAGTCTCTCAACTTCTCCTTAGGCAGTTGCTTCTCTTTGGTCCCTTACTTCTTGTGGGGTCTCGGGAACAGTGTGTATCTCCAAGTTTGTTATGCGTTGTTGCAGCTGCTGGATCACTTCTGTCAGTTGTTCTACTTGCTCCGTGACTTGATCCTCTACCCTTATTTCTATTACTATCACAGATCGAAGTGATCTGTTGACCGCTTCCTTCATTTCGAGTTGCTCGGTGAGCAACTATTCCTTTCCTTGTTGCAATTGTTCTTTTTCCTCATCAAAATTCGCTTGGAGCGCAAGCTTTTCGCGTTCTGCAGCACTGCGTTGTTCTACAAGTACTTCATGTACTTGTGCCAAAGCCTGGGTGGCTTGCGCTATTTCTTCTTATGATCGTCGGAGGCGAGCTTCAACTGTATCGGGGAGTCGGTGGAGTTGAGCTAGATCATCTCCCAATTCTGGTGTTCCCAATGACAGAGGCGTAGTGGGGACTGCGCCACTAGACTGTAGTGCTTGTTGTACCCCTTGGAGCTCGACCTCAATTCTATTGTACATCTCCTCCTACTTAGCCTGTTATTTCTCTGCTATCTCCAACGAAGCATCATTCAGGGCTGCTACTATGAAGTCGAATTCACCCGTAGTAAGCACAGTCTTCATCTTGGTCATAGTGGCTCGTGATTTCTTCCGGGAAGAAAGTTTCGGAGGGAAAACCTTCCTTTTCTTTGATGGTTCCTCCTCGTCTCTAGGCGGGGTTACTTGGCCTTTCTTTTGTTTCTCTTATGCACCATCTATCTCTTCTCCATCACCCCCTCGCTCTGGTGATATGGAAGCAATCTTCACTGAGGTATTGCTTACATCTTAGGATTCTTCAGTCTTCTTTGTCTTGCTGGGTCCAGGTGTATCATGTGTTGTTTCTAGGTTGTTGGTGTCGGACATCTCCACAAGGTCTACTGGAATGAGGAGGTCCACTGAACAGTTCTTGGTGATCTCCTCCAAGTCCTCCTCCGTCAGCTTGTAATAGGACTGAAGTTGTTGCTTGTGTTCGTCAGCACGTGTTGTGATGTAAATAAAATGTCAGTCTGTGCTAAAATTCATCAAGGGCCTGAACCAATGTAAAGTGTTCGGAGTCATGCGAGGCTGGGACTGTATGGCTCTCTTCAATTGGTTGTAGTAGGTGTGAAAGACAACATTTGACTTCCATTGTTTATTCATGTCGCTTGAATACCACAATGTTCTAAACTTTGTAGCTAATGGTTCGAACGGCTCGGTGTCCGGGAAGGTCGCACCTTCTGGCATCTCCCAGGCAATGAAAGTGATCAGGATCAATAGCTAGCTAAAATGAAATATGTACCCTTGATCTTGAGCTTCTCTGTAGTCGAGTTCTAATTGGTTTACCAGGTACTTCACCTAGTTCATCTGAAGACCCTCTCCGCACTTTCCTGCGAGGTCAACTACAAATCCAGTGACTTGGGTGGGTTGGTTTTTGCATACTAACTTCCCTGCAATAAACTGGCAGGCGAGGAGCACTACGCCACTCTGGATAGAAGCTACCTTTTAGCCTCACGTTCCCTTCTCGACATCTCCGTAGGTGTCTTTGATCTGTTGTTCTAGAGCGTGATCCATAACTTTTCCAGGGTAGAACTCTTGTGGATCAGGTCCTTGCATGCTCAAGCACATGATCTGATTAATCAATGCCAAATCAACTGTTATGTGGCGGTCTAGCCACAAGTAACCACCATGGTAACAAGATAGTAGTAGTTTGACACATGCATTCACCTTCTGGTGTCGTCCGAAGTGAGGAATCTTCATGACGTTGAGCAGGGTGGACTGCGCGAGGTTCATGGTCCACGATTGGGGGATTATCTTCTAATTCTTCCCCTTCATTCTGGTTAGGTACTTGTTTGGGGCGAGCATATTGTAGACTTTGTGATCTCCAAGGTTGAATTCACTGAACTTCAACACTGCAATCTTTTCTTTGTCTTCTCGCACTGTGCGTACCCCCTTCGGAAGGTACACAGTGACCAAGGCGTACTCGAAATCCCTAGGTACGTTGTCGCGGTTTACATCACCGCTCAGAGGTGGAATATAGGTGGGTAATATGGTTGGGATCAATTTAGAATTCGCTATATCATACCTGTGCTTAGTTCGATTCTCATCGTATGGTCGAGATGGTCCTGCTCCGCAAGCAGTCGATGGTGATGCTTGAACTGTTCTCGTAGATGAAGCCTGTACACCTATAGACGATCCTCTCTCCAACATGACTCTTTCACTCATCAGGTCGATCAGAACGTCTTCAACAGCTTTCTCTACAACACTTAATTCATCCAACATACGCACTCGGGTTTAACAATCTTGGGTTCATGGAGTAGTTTAGACACAGTAACGAGATAGGAAGCAAGAGCATGATGATCATTGTACAGAAGCAACCTAGTCTGCGGGCTCAAATTCTCAATTGGCAAAAGTGTTCTCGGTGCATGGCGTGACGGGATAAGTAGGTAACTCGGCAACGAGTCGCTTTCAACGGGTATGAAGCCTTCATTAACTCTGTTATGTTCGTTGTGACGTGGTTCCAATAGTCGAATGGCGAGCTGTCTGTCCATAAATGTCTTTTCTATCCATTCGGGGCGTCATCCGAACAGTTATAATTTCCCCAACGGCTATATTGCTTAGCCATGGCAAAGTGCCATGTGTCGTTGTTCTGATATCTCGACGAAGCTCCAATTTTGCAAATTTTCCTTGAGGTTCCCTCTGGAGCCTTTTGCAACATGTCGATCTTAGCTCTCTTCTTACTTAGATTTATAGCCTTTTTCCCAATGAGCTTTGTCTCGGTCTGCCTTTTTTCGTTTTGATTCTTATCTTCTTTTGACATAGTCACTTCGCGCTGTTGAAATTCTTTCAAGGGTACTATTCTTTCTTTATCTGGGATCGATATTTTAGTCCTCTGTGGGTCCTCTAGTGTTCTTGCAACTTCAACATCTATGTCACTGTTGTGAAATGGTTGTGATCTGCTCTCTTGTTCTTCAATCAATTGTGTGATCCTTCTAGTTATAAAATCTTTTAACTCTTGCTTCTTCTACTCTAAGACTTCTTCTTCTTCCTTTCGTCTGACTCGATCTCTGTCAATCCAAGGTTTTCCTATTAACATGGTAAATGGGGTGTTGTCCTCAATAAATTTATAATCTTAAAATCTTCTTATGTCGAAGTTCCATTGGCAGTCATAGGTATCTGAGTGAGCCTGCCACATAGGTTTATCATCTTTCCTCTGAATAACCCTATTCCTCCCAAGGAAGGAGTCGTAGCAGGCTTCCCTAATAGTTCCCAAGTTCTTTATGTCATGATATTCACCTCTGTTTCTTCATCTAGAACACAATCAATGTCGAAGTCTCCTATTCTTGCTTCAAGGTATTTTTTTTCTTTGAAGATCTCTGATAATCTGACATGTCGGTGGTCATTCAGGGTTCCTTGCATATGTAACAGTACTTGCTCGAATTCTTTTTGGGATTCTGTCATAGTCTTCATTTTTGGATCTGCCTTAGGGTTTTCTTAATTCAGATTCATTCTTTCAACTTTAGAAATCATTCTAGGGCAATCCAACACCTCATGGTCCATAGCCCTACAACAAAGACATCTAGGTCTTCTTCCAGGGAATTTCTTAGCAAGATGTCTTGGTTTTTTGCAACTGTAACAGAGGTTTAATCCTCTCTTTCATTTAAATGATCCCCAACTTCTCTTGTACTATGTGCTAGGATCATAAGGGCTAACCTGCAACAAATTATTTCTAGGATCCTACATCTATTTGTTAGTCCAAACATTCTTTCTATGCATAGGTATAACATATATTTCACTATTTTTATCAGATCTACACATATCAAACCTTCTTTCATCTACCAATACCCTAGTTTTCAAACTATGACAGATTCTATCAAACATACCTAGATCCATACTTTAGAAACAAAAATTTCCACTTATCTTACTTCTATAGAGCACAAAACTTCCAGATCTAAAAACTTTTCACTATTCTTACCTTTATCAGAGCACGGAGCTTGTAGATCTTACCTCTTTTCTTTAGAAAGGTCCCACTTCTATTTTTCTCAGAGCACAAAGATTTCAGATCTTACCTCTTTTCTTCAGATCATACTTCTTTCTTTAGCACAGATCTTTATAAATCAAGTAGAATATTGTGCACTAGGGAAACAGATCTACGTACAGAGCTTTCACAGTTTCAGGACAAATCTTTGCACAAAGCTTTTTCTTTCTCAGTTCCCAACAATCACAATTTCAGGTCCCAACAACGGAACCATTTCTTGGCACAAGGGCAGACCCAGGGTTCAACGCTACAACAACGCACCAACGAAACCCTAACTACCAGTCCTTTCAGCAACACCTACGAAGCAGATGAAGTCTCACCCGAGGTACAGGCAGGGGTGGTTAATTATATGTTTTGTATGTTACATAATCACTATATGTTTTGTATGTTACATAAAAGAATAATAGTTTAATTCACAGGGCTACGTTTTTATATAAAAAAAAAGCATTGTCAAAATAGTTTGGGATCTTACGTTGTTATCATTTTTAACATATTTTAATCACGAAATCCTTGTTTGGACAACAATGAGAGTCTTATGTCTTTTTTGGATGTAAATAAATAGGTTAATAACCCAAGACCCAAAGACATTTAGCATGAGTGGAAGTCAACCCCCCTACTGACCACCAATGGGTTATTTTAGGTGGTCAATTTTTTCCTACAAACAATGATGCAACTACACGTTGGGGTCTTGAGATTGTACCAATAGAGGCTAGGCTGGAAGATCTGAGCAATGCAAGTTTTTTCTGCTTCTAAAAGAACAATGAAAACATTTTTATTGTTTTAGAAGTGTGGAAAATATTAAAGTTGAGTGGGCTACATCATCTCTTTTGAAGTAAACACATTGGACTTTCTTAGATTTGGGCACCATAATTATTGAGTACTCTGTACTCCATGTAAATTTACAAAGTATGAAAGAAAAAATTTAGGCAGTTTCATAGGGGAGACTAATATGATATCTCATATCAGAATATTCTAGTTAAATTTTAAATTATTTTATAACCTTCATTAGCACATTGTTTTTTCCTATTTCTTCCAATATACAACAATATCTAATCCTTATAAACATTAATTAGAACACAATCATTCAATTTTGTCAGGTCCTTTATGTCATTGCACTGAGAAATGAAAGATGCGGTCTATAGCCCAGTATTAAAAAGATTTAGTAATGTCCACCCCATTTGTCCATCCCATGTAAGGTCAACCCAATTTTTAAATTTTATTAAAGAATAATAAAATAGAGAATATATATATATATATAGTACACCAACACAAATCCATCTTGATGCGAGATTGTTTTAGCCCCATGAGATTTGCATCTCAATTGATTTTTTATCCCTCATGTGATGGCCCATGAACATGAGAGAGACTTGAGTGTTAGTCCTTTGTTCATGTGAGGGAGTCATAGTCAAAAGAGAAGGAGCTAGTAAAGCAGGTTGTAGCCTATGAGCATCAGTGGGAGAACATACTTGTTTTCACTAAATTTATTAAGGTCCAGTTAGCACTATGGAAGTCTTCCATAATCGATCGGGAATCTATTGATCGTGAGACTATTGCATAAAGTTGGGCCCATGTCTTAGTTGAGATGAGTTAACAATTGTCATTGAAATTGTAGGGTCATACAAGATTCCACCAATGGTACCCAACAAAGCCACAAGGATAGCGATGGCCGAGAGAAAATCTCGGGCTCCTTAATGCCTATGGCATACCATAGTTGTGGAGGTGGATGATAGGATCAAAGGGTAGTAGCTGGAAAACCCTGGCTGTGGAATGAGACGAACATAAGTCAAATTTTATGAGTGATAAAGAAAAAGATGGTGCGGAAATTCCCTAGACCTTCTTGTTGCTATAGGTCTGGAAGATTATGAGGCTAGCATAGATGCATGCTTTACAATATGCAAGGGTCAACCATTTGGTGATTTGGAGACCCTAGAGAATTTAAAACAAATTGATTGGAAAGATTATGAAACCTGTATTGCATTCATTATTGGTTAACACAATATGAAGTTGTTCAATAGATTTATGTGTGTGTGTGTGTGTGTGTGATCTAGGTGGATATCGATGGCCACCCACCTATTCCAACTAGCTCACATACATATTTCATCTTGGCATTGTCAGTTTTCATTTTGGTAGTTTTTTCTAGTTTTTCGGGTCTTGAACTTCCAGGGCTGAAACAACATTTTCTGGGCCCGCCACAGTCGCACTGTAGACGATTAAAGTGCGATGGAATAATTTGTAGTCCTCAGATAGACCTTTCGAATGGGATATCGTGCGCCTAAAATGAATATTGTTTGCAAAAGTTACGACCCCAGGAAGTTGATGTACCAACTTACCCCAATGGGGTCCACGTGACTTTTGGTGCTTCATCTCCTAGTGTTAAGTTTTTGGATGTCTAGGGTTTTGGCATTCATGTTTGATGTAAAAAGGATTTTGAAGCCTCATTGTAATCATCTTCTTGCGAATGAGCGCAACCATCACATATCTTCTCAGAGATAAGCCACCACCATTCTAGCAAGCTTGTTTCAGTCTGCATTTTACAGTTTCAACATATTTCCTTATTGAATAGAATTCAAGTTTTATTGTATCTTTGTTATTGTTCACTGTATCTCTATGTTAATAATATAGATATGTATTCATTTTGTTCTTCTCATAAAATCTGGATCATTGGTATCAGAGCGATCTGCTCTGTGTCATTCTTAATGCATGTCCCCAACGAGGTTAGGGTACAAAGAGTTGGTTATCGATCTTGTATCTCTTGAGGAAAAATGCTCTCACACGCCCAAGAAACCTTTCATAGCGAGAGAAAAGAAAGACGACGGGATAGTAGATCCATTCAAACTATTGCTCAAGGAATCCCTCACGCAATAGAGGAACGAGATGATGAATAGTTTTGTGCATATCCTTCGATGACTACTAGTAGGATATGGATCTTCCTCGAGCGGAGGCACCGTCCCCTTCAAGGTATAGATAAACTTTGATATTCCTATATTTGAAAGTCAGATAGACGTAGATGTTGTAGACAAATGGTTGAATCTGCTAGAACGGTATTTTTTTGTCCATAACTTTTCCAATAGAGAAAAGATTAGATTTGCGCTCCTCAAAGTTGTCCCCCATGTCAAAGATTTTTTGGGAGAATTTATGTGAGAAAAACGAAACAGAGGAACCCTCATTATTTACAATCACACTCACTTGTGAGTCCTTCAGGGATGTTATTAAGGAACAATACTACCTTGTTGGAAGTTATGATGACCTGTATACATGATGGACAATATTGTGGCAGGAAATAGACCAAATAATGTCAGAGTTCACGCATATATTCTATACCTTGCACACCAAGCTGGGTATCAAATATTTTGAGCTACATATGGTGCTCAAGTATCATGGTAGTCTACATAGATACATCCAGACAAAAATGGAGTTTTGGGACATCTTGTCCTTGGGCGCGGCCTATAGTATTGTTGTCAAAATCGAGCAGAAGCTTAAGAAAAAGACATGTAAGTTTGGGTCTTGGAACCTATTGTCACAGGGGCAGACCCAGGTTTCAACGCTACAACAACGCACCAACAAATCCCTAACTACTGGCCCTTTCAGCAACACCTGCGAAGAAGATGAAGTCTCATCGAAGGTAGAGGCAGGGGTGGTTGCAGGACTCAGGTGTATGCAACCTTAGCTGGGACACAGATCTGTGATTATAATACTTATTAGAGCACTTAACAACAACAATTCATCATTATATAACCAATATCTACTTCACATAGAGAACAGAGCATCACAACATTTATCCAGATTTAAGGTAATTAAGCACTTAGCACAAATAAATGGATCAGATCTAGCAGAAGCAAGCACTAAGCACATTCACCTATGTCAGATCTAACATATAGATTCATCATAAGCACAAAGCATAAGTATATCTATCTAACTATCTCAAATCACTTAGCAAATAACACATAAACACATCAGAACATTGCAAAGAGCAGAATAACACAGTATTTACGTGGTTCACCCCCACCCTGGGGCTATGTCCACCAACTCTTCTTCTTTATTAGCTTCTTCAATGGGTTACATGCACAGAGCCACCAAAATCCTACTCTGCATAGGATAGGAGATTTGTGCGCACATCGCCATATCCTCCTTCCCCGAGCTAGGTCACAACACTAAGCCTTTACACAGTCTGCGCACAAAGCATTTACAATCCACAATTTCATTTAGAACTTAACTTATCGGCCTTCCATCAGATAGATCCAACTCTTAACACTTAACAAACTTGCACACACCCCCTCTTACATTTCCTAGCCTTCTATTTATACATACAAAATAGGCCTAAACATAGGTAAACCCATGGGTCGACATCCCATTCTCGTTACATATTCCCATATCCCAAAAGGGACCCAAAAAGGGGCTGAGATCCTGTGATCTCCGCTTTGTCTTGCGCTCCTTCTTCAACAGGATTTTGAAATTCCAAAATAGGTCATCTTGACCAAGGATCTCCCAAAACTTGGTCAAGGGCCAACAGAACCCCTCATAGCAGAAGCAGGGAAAGGGCAGCCCCAATCGGCATAACAAAGGGTAGAGCAAATATGGACAGCCTCATGACAACCAGTCTAAGCCGTAAATAAATAAGGACAATGGAAAGACAAATAAAGACACCAGGAAGTGGTGCGACTTCCATAAGAGACTCTAGCATAACAATGCATATTGTCGCTCAAAGTAGTCATTGGTGGTGGAGGTGAAATCCTCTAAATTAGATGTGGGTTCTGACTCAGAGTCAGAACCAGAAAAGGGAAGACGAATTATAGACACAGAACCTAGTGGCACTGTTGCGACCACCAAGATCCATCCTGGTGAACCAGACGAGCTAGAGGAAGGCGAGCGCCTCTTTCATTCACAGATGTGGGTGAAGGGTACTCTGTTGCAGTTCATTGTTGATAGTGGTAGATAGAAGAACATCATCTTAGCGGAGGTCATCAAGCAGTTGGCCCTTCCAATAGCATCGCACCCGCAACCATACACCATCGGATGGCTCCACCAAGGAAGTGATCTTCATGTTAGCCAAAAATGTCGCCTATCCTATGGCATCAAGCCCTTCAAAGATGAGGTATTGTTTGATTTTTCTCCCCTTGAAGTTTGTGATGTTCTTTTGAGAAAACCTTATTTATGGAAACGTCATGTTGTATATGAGTCTAGGCCTTGTAGTGTTATTATTACTTTGAACAAGAAATTGTACAAGATACCCGAGGTAGTCCCTCCTACTTCCATTTCCTTGATCTCTGCCAAGCAATCCGGGAAGATCATCTATTAGACCGGGAAGTTTGTCTTCTTCGTGATACGCTCTCAAAGTGAGAGGAAGTTTGTAGCCACATCCATGGCCTCCACGGTCAAACTCTCCACGTAGAAGAAGCAAGTGGATAAGATCATGGAAGAATACAAAGACATCTTCTACTCACCCAATGGGGTACGTCTACACTGTCAAGTCAAGCATTCAATCGATCTGACCCCTAACGCGTTGCTACCCAATGGGTCAGTCTATTGTCGCTCTCTAGTAGAAAACGAGGAGATCAAGAAACAAATCCAAGAACTGCTCCAAAAGGGGCACATCTGACCCAACTCATCATTGTGTAGAAGCCCAATCATGCTTGTGCAGAAGAAAGACGAGACATGGCGACTCTGCATCGATTACCAAGCCCTAAATAAAATCATAGTCAGGAACTGGTACCCGATTCCCCAGATCGATGATCTCCTTGACCAACTCAATGGGGAAAACTACTTCAGTAAGATTGATATGAAGTCTGGATAACATAAGGTCCCAATAGAGCAGACAGATGTATGGAAAATTTCCTTCAAGTCCAAAGAATGTATTTTTGAATGGTTGGTCATGCCCTTTGGTTTGACGAATGCCCCAACAAATTTCATGAGGATGATGAAAGCTATCATGCCGTATTCAACAATTATTTTGTGGTGGTGTATCTGGATGACATCCTCATCTACAACAAGAATTGGGCAGAACACTTGCAACCTATTCAACAAGTTTTGCACACTCTACATCAGCACCAACTATATGAAAATTTGGAAAAAATCTCCTTCGACATGGACAGGGTCCAGTACTTAGGATACATTGTTGATGAGCATGGGGTGCATGTGGATCCAACCAAGATCCAGGTCATTCATGATTGGCCAGCCCCAACCACATTCATTGAGCTTCAAATCTTTTTAGGCCTTACTAATTTCTATCACAGGTTCGTGTTGGGATTCTCCCATATTACATGGGCCCTCAACCAAGTAATCCGGGGTGGTGGTAATGAAAATTTTGTGTGGGGCCTGTCACAACAACAAGCACTAGATTATTTGAAACAACACTTGTTCTCATCCCCAGTGTGTTCATTACTTGACCTGCAAAAACCCTTTGATATCGAGACAGATGCTTCAAACTATGTTGTGGGCGTAGTTCTCACTCAGCACAGACACCCTATGGCCTATCATAGTGAGACATTATCAAATGTAGTTTGTAAGTACCCTACTTACGACAAATAAATGTACTCCATTATGCAAGCCTGTCGCCAATGGAGGCATTACATTCTCGGGAAGGATACAATCATCCACATCGATCATAAGTCATTGCAGTTCATGCAGACTCAGGGAAAATTGCAGAATGATCGTCATCAGAAGTGGTCCACATACTTGCAGCAGTTCTATCTCAACATCAAGTATAAGAAAGGAAGCACCAACCAAGTCATTAATTTCCTCAGCCGCCCACTAGTTGCAGCACTCACCACGATGCTAAACTTATGTGGCCACAAGACCTCTAGATGGCCCTAACTCTATGAGAGAGGTCCTGACTTTGCTACCACCTACCAAATGATGGGCGCAAACACAATTATCATTGATTTCCATCTTCAGGTTGGGCTGATGTGCCATCTAGGCCATCTCTGTGTTCCATCAAATGAGCGAGTGAAGATAATTTGGGAATCCCACTACACTCGGGTGGCAAGACACTTCGACGTAGAAAAGATAGTGGTTGTGTTGTAGTAACATTTCTATTGGCTGAAACTTCGACATGATGTCAACAAGTATATTAGGTCCTGCACTACCTGCGCCATTCTCAAACCCTCCATTAAGAAACAAGAAATGTAAACCCCTCTGCCTACTCCTAAAAGGCCCTAGGAATCCATCTCGATGGACTACATGTTGGGCCTTCTGTCAACCAAGCGGGGAAATGACTATGTTTTTGTGGTGGTTGATAGTTTTTCTAAAACAACGATTATGGTCACCCGCAAGAAGAGCATCATGGCAGAGGTCACTCTCAAGATATTCTTCGAACGAGTGTGGGTACATTTTGGGATACCACAAACCATCATCTCAGATCAGGACAGATGGTTCCTTATCACATTCTGGTCGAGCCTCTGGTCACTATTGGACACTAAGCTCACCAAATCCACTGCCTTCCAACCCCATACGGATGGACAAACCAAGGTCATCAAACTGATGATCGTGCATATCTTGTGCATGTACAATTCCAAGCATCCCCACACATGGGATGAGAGTCTTCCCTATGTTCAACAGAGCTACAACAGAGTCATTCATAGCTCAATCGAACACAACCCCTTTTAGGTGGGGTTGGGATTTCAACCATTGGATCCCATGGATGTTGCACTACCCCTTGCAGCCACCCAGGAAGACTCGTCCCATGCTCAAACTGAAGCCGACAAAGCTACCTGATTCATTAAGTGGATCTAGCAAATCCACCAACAGGTTCAGGATATTTTGCAGAAGTCCAATGCCAAGTAAAAGCAACGCCATGATCAACATCGGGTGCCACACAAGTTTCAGGTGGGAGATAAAGGTTGGTTAAACTTGTAGAAAGAATGCCTTACAGAGCCTCATCAGAAGCTTCGTCCACTACACTATGGACCTTATACAAACACCAAGGATGTGGGTGATAATTCTTATGAGCTCAACATTCCCCCCTTCCTTGGCTTGCACCTAGTGTTTAATGTGGACCTCCTTCGACCATACTTTCCATCATTATTGGACACCTCAGAGGTAGCAGAACAATTGACACCAACAAAGCTCAACCCTGATTGCATGGAACATACATCCATTGATTAAATCGTGGACACACAGGTCAAGGGCACTCCCCAACATAAGATCCAACTTTATCGAGTTGTCAAAGCATGGCAACTCCTACACCAAGGCAAGTGGCTCACCCGAGCCCAAATTCAATAGAAATTTTCTCATCTAATGGGGAAACTCAATGCAATGGAGACCATTGCTTCCTAAAGAGAGGATGATTGATCCAGATGGATATCGGTGGCCACCCACCTACTCCAATTGGCTCACATACAGATTTTATCTTAGCAATTTCAGTTTTCATTTTGGTAGTTTTTTTTTAGTTTTTCGGGTCTTGAACTTTCGGGGTTGTTTTGAGGCCCTAAACAACGTTTTTTGGGCCCGCCACTGCAGAATAAGTTAAAGTGTGATGACATAATGTATAGTCCTCGGATAGACCTTTCCAACAGGATATCGTGCACCTAAAACAAAGATCGTATGCAAAAGTTACGACCCCGGGAGGTTGATATACCAACTTACCCCAACGGGACCCCATGACTTTTGGTGCTTCATCTCCTAGGGTTAGGTTTTTGGATGTCTAGGGTTTTTGCATTCATGTTTGATGTAAAAAGGCTTTTGGAGCCTCATTGTAATCATTTTCTTCGAATGAGTGCAATCGTCACATCTCTTCTCAGAGATAAGCCACCACCATTCTAGCACGCATGTTTAAATCTGCATTTTATAGTTTCATCATATTTCCTTATTGAATAGAAGCCAAGTTTTATTGTATCTCTGTTATTGTTCATTATATCTATGTGTTAATAATATAGATCTGTATTCATTTCGTTCTGCTCATAAAATCCGGATCAATGTGTGTGCAATCATGTCTACTCTTCCACACACACACAAACACATATATAAAGCACACTAGCATAAATCCATCTTGATGCAATATCTTTTAAGCATCAAAAGGAAGAGATTCTAACATTCATCCCATGTAAGGTCAACCCAATTTTTAATTTTTATTAAAGAATTATATATATATATATATACTATCATACCCGCGTTAATGCATCAGATCCCATCAGAACTCCACAGTTAAGCGCAGTTGGGCTAGAGTAGTACTGAGATGGGTGACCTCCCGAGATGTCCTAGTGTTGCACCCTCCCCCCCTTTTGTCAATTGGGTTTAACACAAGTGGTTTGTGTTGAGGGGTGTTTCCCCTCTCCACCCAGGTTTAATTCCTGCAAGTGACATGTTGAGCTCTTAAATGAGCAAGCTATCGAAAAAGCCTCGACTTTCTACAAAATTTGGTTTACCATGAGTACCATCCTCGAAATGAGTGGAAGTGCCTGGTGGGTTTCCCATATATATATATATATATAAAGTACACCAACACAAATTCATCTTGATGTGAGATTTTGTAAGCACCAAAAAATTTGCATCTCAATGCTTAATAGATCTAGAGTTAAGATAGACCTATGCTAATTTGTATCAAGGCCAACAATACCATCTTCTTTACTTCAAATTCTATACTTTGTATGGAAATCAAATCCCTTTATTCAAGATGATAAAATTCATAAATATCAAATTAAGATTACTATAACTTTTAAAACTCTTACATTTAACTTAAATTTTAAATTTTAAATTTCATATAATTCTTACATTTCACTTAAATTTTAAATTTCATTATCCTTAAATTTCATATACCCAATTTTGTGTAAAGAAGATGCGACTTTTATTGCTTTGTCTCAAATGTCTTTCATGAAATATAAACATAATAATAATAAAAAAATATGAAATATCTAGACAATTGTATTTGTATTTTTATGATCATATAAACTTTTATTTAAATGTAATTAGATACAATATATTAAACATCCATATCCCATTAACCCCTTTTTTACTTGTAAATGTTATGTTAAAGCTATAAACGTTGAAGTTTAATCGTCAACCTTTATTTCCAAGATTATCAATCAAGCATTATGCACACGATATTTGCATATTTTCCTTTGCCACGTTTCTCTCATAAATCTTTAAAGCAAAACCCTATAGATTGTACTTACAAACTTGCATATTTTCCTTTTCCACGTTTTTCTCATATATCTTTAAAGCAAAACCCTGTATATTGTACTTACATACTTTATAGGAAATCAAGTCTCTTAAATTTAAGAATATAAAAATTTTAAATAAATATCAAAATTCCAAATCTCCATATCTCACCTAGTGCTCTATCTCAAAGAACATATATTGTTTTGATATAGCATGCAATATCAATTCTTACTTTAAGGATTCCTAAAACTTTATATTTATAAATTAAAATTAGGATACATGTTTACGTACAACTTCTAAGATCGTAATATTTGATTATTTTAATACTTCAAATTAAATGGATATTATTTTTCACAAAGGATATGTCAAAAACAAAATCCCATATGTTTCTAGGAATTTTCGATCCCTTAAATAAACCTATTTGAATAATAAGCATATTTGATTAGTATTAAGTCTTCTTATATACACTTTGTATACATTATATAATTAATTTTATAGTTAATAAAACTTTTGTATTTGTCTCTTTAATGTCACTTAAAGCAATATCAGTATTGTGTCGAAAGGTGTTAGATATCTACATTTGAGATCTACAGTAAAGAATGTATAATTTTATAGTTAATAAAACTTTTGTATTTGTCTCTTTAATGTTATTTAAAGCAATATCATTGTTGTGTCGAAAGGTGTTAGGTATTTATATTTGAGATCTACAGTAAAGAATGATAGAGATGTTGAGGTTGTCACGTGAGTAATGAAAGGTGTTGAGTATGATAGAGATGATAATTGTAAATTGGGAGAATAGCCATAGCACAAAAAATTATTTGTATTTCATTATATCTCCGTACAATTACTACATAATTATATAGGGATTCAAATCCAATTTATTTTAAACATAGAGAAAGGGGTTCAGAGAATATCTCAACAACCTTCAACATATTCAAACCAAATCCAAACTAATTTTATTGTAAGCATTATTTCAACACTCTCTCATAATGCTTACATTACAAATATTATATCATAATTATAATACTCAAATTTTAACATAAACATTTGTCTTGATATGGTCGTCATCAACACTCCTATCTACTCTGAAATCTTCTCGTATATGTTTTTTCTTCTCCACAACTTCGACCTTCTCTTTGAACTCAATTAAGATAACAACGCTTGTGACCATCATTGACGAACTTGTAGAATTGACGCTTCTCGACCTTCTCGGTATTGAATTATCCTATGGATACACTACCATCTATGGAATTCCCCCGAAGAGCAAATTTTGATAGTTATATAGGACAGTGATCTGATTACTGGATATTTTCAGTAGTCAATCATACAACTGACCTTATTTAAACACATCTACAACAATATACACAAGGATAACCTGTAACTAACGATCTTGAAGCACCAAAGTACAACAAGTCCCACCAACATTTGACAGAATGTAGACATAATCAATTAATGATATGTTCTCTCGGTGCCAAAGAACGTCAAGAACCACTAATTTTAAATTATGATACTTTGTTGTGTAATTGGTTCTGCAATACAAAAATTTTACAATCCCAAATATAACGCTAATACATACTCTAAAACACATTTTAAAATACATCACACCACATCATGAATCTAAAAACAAAACATCCACCCATCTCACATGCCACTGCAATTGAATCCTTAGACGACATCTCGAGAAGCGCAAAGGATTCTAAGCAAAGCAACGATGCTTTGCTTGTTCTGGAATAAATCTCTGCCCCCTTTAAGAGGATTTCATTCTCTCCAATAAGCAGAAACAACATGAATGTCACGATCATGATCAACATAGTCTCTGAAAGATAATAAATCTCAATCCTCTGTACTGAACAGATTGACAACTCTCCTTTCAGATTGCATTGACAATGATGATTCATTCCTTGTTGAATTGATCTGCAGATTCCATCTCAACGCTTCCACTGGTCTATAGTTTACCACGCCCATGGTCTAAGGATCTCTACGATCTGAGTATGGACAAGCACCCATGGATCAGTATGCTCCTCTAATTGATACACAACCCTCTAACAATAGTCACGGCTTGACTTCTCTTCTTATCTAGCAGCGACAATCTTCAATTTGCTCAACAATCGATATTCATGTTCTTCTTTTTAGATCACATAGATGGCAGCGCACAAGGCTCTCTTATTGACAAATAGAAAATACTGTTCTATTATATTTTGTCTTATAGCGGGTATACTAGACAAGTCTTCAAGGAAGTGGCAGCTCCCAACCTTGAATCCACGGATCTGCACCTTGAATCAAACAGATCTCCACCGGCAACAATCTAGTAGATAGATCCTCTTCCAATCCAGACAGTGAAGTCTCTCTACGCACAAAACTCAACACACCGAAAATCACTCACAGTAATACACTCTTGTCTCCTATATATATATATATATATATAGAGAGAGAGAGAGAGAGAGAATAAAAAATCACAACTCTCACATCTTCCTGGCTACCCCGTGAGGGATTTAAGCCAGTACAGGCTCTGATACCAAGATAAAATTAGAGAGAGTAACCATAGCACAAAAAATTATTCGTATTTCATTACATTTATGCACAATTACTACACAATTATATAGTTGGATTCATATTCAACTTATTCTAAACATAGAGAGAGGGGTTGAGAGAATCTCTCAACAACCTCCAACATATTAAAAAAAAAAACAAACCAATTCTATTGTAAGCATTATTCCAACAATGATAGAGATGTTGATGTTGTCACATGGGTAATGACATGGGTCGAGTATGCTAGAGATGATAAAAATGTTTACGTTAAGTGGGTAATGACAAAGAAATATCATTACAATGCATATATATATATATATATATATATATATATATATATATACAGAGAGAGAGAGAGAGAGAGTACACAAAATTGCATTACATGGAGCTAAGTGAGTTCTAAGTTATATTACCAACCTCGATCCATCTTAAATGATAAAAAGACAATATAGCTCAAAGTATTTGATCCATTTTGACACTAGTTGCACTGAAATGCACTAGATCTACAACCCTATATGATAAAGATGTTGTCACGTGGGTAACACTTATGTCATCATATATTGCCTTCAAAAAAAAATGGAACCAATAATGATAGTACAATATGTTAGCCAAATAAATATACAAAAACACATAGATTTGATATGTACACCTAATATAAAAATTGCTATATAGAGAAATAAAAACAAAGACACATATTGTTACAATGCAAATATATCTGTGTGTCCGTGTATTTTTACATATCCAAATTTACATAAGTTTTGAGTTATACTAAGTTGAGTGAGACTACAACCATTACATCTTAAATGATTTAAAATTTTACAACACAAGAGATTTAATCCTAAATTTTAAGCTAACATAGATCATCTACATTGATATGAATCAATCCATCACCATTGTTTAAAAAATAAGTTAAAATGCTCACTCATTTGCTTATGAGGAGCTAAAATTTAATCCGCTTCCTCTTTAAAAAGACAAAAAAATTCATAATAATTTGTTGGTATTTCCTTCATTAAAAACCATTAAAAAAATCATATTGATTTCCACTGACATGGAAATACGAGTGTCCAACACTTGACACGGTGACCCCCACAAATAGAACACAGATATTAAAAAAAATTGAAAATTACCCATGCAAAAATGAAATATAGACATAAAGATTCAAATTTTGTTAGAAACTATAACATTTATATGATACAAATTCAATCATACAACTAGTTACTAGTACTACTTATTATACCTACCGATCGGCATGGTATATAGCGTTGAGTTAGGATCGACTTTCTATTAGTTCATGGTTGACCAAAAAATATACATCCCTTTATCTAAAGTTTTAAAAAATAATAATTTATTTTAATTTAAAATCTCATTTATATGAGATCTTATTGGCCAAAGACTTTGAAGTCTTATTGTTGCCTTCGCTTCCCCCAATGTTATTGTAATAAATATTTCTATTGTATAGTCGTGTCTAGTCATTTCATAAATATTGTAATAAATATTTCATGCTATCTAGTCATTTCATCCGTTGATCGAGCATTCAACAACATGTTCAATTGTCATAACTCGGGGGTGGCGGCACTGGGAAAGGAGTGTCATAGGAACATTCTTGAAAGAGATAAACCGACTGCGAGGGGTTGTACAGACCCAGATAATTTGTTGCATCTCCGTACCCGGCACTTCATTGTTCACAGCACATAGATTTGACCTTGCCCCACGAGCTAGGCAACTCGAACTCTAGACACATCTATGGTTTGCTTATTACAGAGGATATGCTTTGAGGAAAGAAAGAAGCTTCTCACTTATTGATGAACTAAACCAATACTCAATTTAATTCGGCTGCCAGCTAGCCATTAAACCACTACTCCTCGTGCATACGCACCTGCTTCTCCTTCTCTCCCTATCTCCTCAAACAATACTTTCATTATTATATATCTCCTTAAACAATACTTTCATGATCATATACGACAGGTATATATGATCATATATGACAGGTATATGCTACTTAGTAGCCTTGTTAATACTACATCCATGATAAGGTGCAACATTGTCATTAAGTCATCAAAATAAAAATGCATTAACATGGATACAAAGTCAAGTCATTGATACTATGGGTGGGAATGCCAATGACAAATACAAAATATGGTAGATACTTAGTCATGAGTGTCAGTAGTCCTCCATGTCATAATCATCAAAATCCCCATCACTATCATTGCTCTCTCCTCCATCCTTCTCCTCCTCTATATCCAATCCAATCTGCCCATGTGATGGTGTGGAAGATGACCCCTCACGAGGATCACCATCATGAAAAGTGACCTGCTCTAGCACTAGATGACAAATCCACTTGCCTAGCACTTGGAATCCCTTCAAATCTACAAAATAACCCTCAAGTGCCCACCAAAACACTTCACATCTCCAACTTGCATGAGAAAACCTCAACATGAATCCCTTTTTTCACATGACACATATTGTGAAATCAAGACACATATCCTATGAAAACAGGTGTCCTCGTGGATCCGTGTCCAACACATAAGATTCATGACACGGAGGCCTTGAGGCCGTCTCATTTCAAAACCTTCACTCACATTCAAAACTTTGTTTCTACCTACACCTACACAAGTAAACATTTGACCAAATTTTAAAAAAAAGTTCATTCCATTTTAAATCAACCGTAAATAAATTACAATAAACCCACTTGGCCAAATTTTAAAAAAAAAATCATTCCATTATAAATCAACGACAAATGAATTACAATAGATCCACTTTACCTTCCAAAGCTAATGTATTTCATCTTTCATTTAAACAAAAAGGAAATTTAATGGATAAAAACTGAACAAAGCTATGGCAAGAATGCTTTTCTGATACTACAAGAAGAAAATAAATGGAATACTAGATTGGTAAAGGAATCTACATAATTCCAATAAAAGAAGAAAATAAATGGACGAAAAAAGATTTGAAAAAGAAATAAACCATAATTCTGCTTATCATTTTCACTCGTCACATAAGAAGAAAATAAATGAAATAAAAAGATTTGAAAATGAATCTACCATAATTTTTATGACCTCTGCTTATCATTAGCACGTGTATTCCCTTTTGCTATAGTTTTTGCAAAATTGTGTACCACTCAAAGCATATGGAGTCTACAATGCATACCTGTATTACTGGAGAGGAAAAAACCAATAGTAAAGGGAATGAATTATCAATGAAGAGCAAAACCAGAATACATGTCTTTGAAAACCATTTGCGTGCCATTGAATAATGTAGAGCGAATGTTTTTTGAAACGTTACAGTGAAAGAAGCTTACTGTGAACGTTCAGAGAAAGCAATAACCAGGTTAATTGCCAGAAAATTCCAAAAAACACTTTCTTGCATACTTTTGCAGATTGCATTCAACAAACTCATCTGTGTCCTTGTTATTCCCAGTTATAAAGGGAATCTAATGAAACAATCAACTTTTTTGGATTTCCAATGTTCTCAATTCGAACATTTGGTTTGTATGTAAGGTGGATTAAAGGAAATGCAATTACCTCACAGTTCCTTGTTTTTCATCTTCAAACTTTTCCTCCACCCAAGGATTACAATAATTACCCTATGATATATCAGCAACTCAGACCCCACCCAGCACCCTCCACCCTCAAACTTTTCCTCCACCCAAGCCTCACTTCGGGTTACAATAGTTACCCTGTGGTATGTCAACAACTCAGACTTGCTTTCAGGTAGGAGGAAGAACAGACTTATATGGTTCGCCTGCCAAAGAACAAACCATGAGTTAATGGAACTGATCCCTAAAACACAAACAGCGGGGAAGGAAAACCCCAATATTGGCAGAGTTGTCTACACCTTTATGCAAAGTCACATTACACCTTTATGCAAAGTCACATGGCAATATCAAGCACCTTTATGAATAAAATTATTGACAGAATTTTGACTTATTGAAAAATTGTAGTTAAACATAAATTTTTGCACAGAGTTGGCCATGGATTATGGATTAAAATTGTTTCTGATTGGTTAAGAGCTAGTCTTTCTCAGATTTAAGGAAATAGGTTAACAGTCCAAGACTCAAAGGTATCTAGCAATAGTGAAAGCCTGCCTCAATAGTGAAAGCCTGCCCCTTTGAGGGTTATTGCAGGTGGAGTGATTTTCCTTGAATAATAAGGACCACCAACTAATTATTTCAGGTGGAATAGTTTTCCTTGAATAACCGCGATGAGTCAACCTGTATTTGCGGATAATAACCAGTAATAACTATCCCCACTACTGATTTGACATTCTAAATTATAATAAGTTTTCCCATTCTAAAAAAAATCCCGCACAGAAAAAAACCTTAAAAACTTATCAAATCTGAAACACACAGCTGTTCCCTTTAAGTCTGTAATCTCCATTTTAAGTCTTAGTTGAGACTTCGAAAGGAATAAACGGCTCGAGATATACCCACAAAATTAAATAAAAACGGAAAGAACAAGCTATACCTGAAAACTTGAAAGAAAGCAAGTTGTAAAGATTATTGAGTTCTTCGCTGAACTAGACCTTGGTGCTGCTGTTGCTGTTCTGTTTCACAATGAAAGAGTTGTTCTCCTTCACGATATCCCATATAATAGCTGCCTGGTACGGTTTTCATCCTCTGTGCAAGCTACACAAGGTAAAACCCTATCTGTTTCCCTCAAAAATAGGAAAAAAATTGAAACAAAGAGAAACTTAACATGGATGGAATATAAATGGAAGAAACAGGATGCCTTGCATCAACAACGCCTCACCGTCGCGCCGATGAATCCCTGCTGGTGCTCCTCGGCAGGATTTGTGAGTATCGATTGCGGAGGGAAAGCAAACCATACTGTTACTGAAAGCTTGATAGTTGAATTTTTCAACAGGAGCACGGTTTGCTTTGCCTCGCAATCGATACCAAAACCCTCTACCGAAAACTTCAAATGACAAGAATAATATGAAAACGGGCACGGAATCTGGTTCCTGGTGGCAAATCAACGATACGAAATACACTATCAAGTTCCTTGAAAGAATTTATAGCAAAATTCCAGAGATGCAGCGCCGCCATCGGAAGAGAAATGCAGTTCAATAACTTTTTCTCAAAAACTGAGCAGAAGCGACTGGTGTACTTAACCAAAAACTGGTTCCCTTTTAAATACTGAGCAATGCTGATTAAAATAACTTGTGTCATTACTCGATACTCAATCGGCAACAGAGGCCTTGTTCAATTTCTTGGGCCAAGACCATATTTCCTCGATCCATTTTCAGATCAGACCACCCTCAGAGGCCTTGTTCAATTTCTTGGGCCAAGACCATATTTCCTCGATCCATTTTCAGATCAGACCACCCTCTTCTGGGGTTTTTGTTCTCTAAAAAACAGGCCAATTTTGAAGATGTGGACGAAACTAGACCTTACCTCTTCGATCCTGTACCACATAGCTTTCAAAGCAGTCTACCCTTTTCCACCAATTTGTAAAAATTCTTACTTACATCTTGTGAGTATTTTTAGAATTTCACTACAGGATGGACTCGTCTTCTAACTCTGTCTGAGCATTCAACCCTACGTTTTCAATCGTTGAGTTTTACACTGTCGAATTAAAGGTAGATCTAAATAGATCCGAAACGTAAAACTCGATTTACAGAGCATTAAACCCTGTAACAGGATCGCCTAATTTTCATCATAAAAAAAAAAGTTTTCTACATTGATGATCCAGTATATGAGATGAAAAAAAAGTTTTCTACATTGATGATCCAGTATATGATAATTCCGAAGAGAATTCACTATATATGCTCATGATGATAATTCCAAGCAATATAGCATTTCTCTCCACCTGTTACACCATCTTAAATTTACCCTACCTCATTGGTTTTAGCGTTGGACTGATCATAAAGATGAGAACTCCAGAAATAATAGAATTTTTTCCCACCTACTACAGCATCTTAAGCGTTGGAACTTGGACTGATCATAATGGTGAGAACTGAACTCCAAACAGAATAGCATTTTTCTCCACCTAATGGACCATACCTCATTGATTTTGGCATTAACTATACCTACCATCTAACATGGACATAACCTAACAGTTGCAAAGGTTAAGTGAAACTAAATCCATCACATACATACAATTTGAAATGGATCATATCTAAGTGGTTTAATTATTGAACCATTGCTATCTTTTAAAAATGGAAAAATGGACCATATTTAATTAGTTTCAGCATTTTAAAAAAAATTGCAAATTTTAAATAAAATTAATTTTTTTACATATCTAATCATATTTAATTAGTTTTAAAATTAAATCATATTTATGATTTAAAAGGTATAAATGTTAAGTAAAAGTAAATCTTTCATGTTAAGGAATATATATGTTTTATAGTTTTTTTTATTGGAAAGAACAAAAATATTAAGTTTATTCAAAAAGATTAAAATTACATATAAGATGTTATAGAATATTCTGAAAAATCTTTCTAGTATCATAAATAGTGTTCCAAAAAATATAATCAACAAAAGATCATCCCATCCTATTCTTCCTACATTTTCAAAAAGATATAAAGCATTTAATTCTCAAGATCTATATGCCTCAAAGTGTGATATGATATAAAAGCCTTGGAAAGCCTCCTTATACAAAGTTTATCGAAAAGCTATTTGAAAAAGCATAGGAACTGATATTTGAAAATTAGAAGTATGAAATAAGATGTTTTTTTTTAAAAAATGCATGTTGAAATTCATTGGAAAGACCATTTTGATCCTCCACGATGATCCAAACTCCACGTGCTAAATGAAGTCCTTCCTTTGAGAAATTGTCTACCACTTTCTTCCTTTCTCTAAAGTTATGGTTATTAGAAATATAAGTGAAACTACTTGTATACCCCAAATCTCATAAAAGAGTGGTTGAAGAATGAAGTTCCTTAACATACATTCCTTCCTAAGCCATTTGATAACAAGAAGAGAGTCACCAAACATTTGTATATGTGATAGACCATATTTTGTTATCAAAGTAAGTAATAGCTTTAAAGCCATAAGTTCTGGAAAATTATTTGTGTCCAAGCCTATACCAGCTTTGAATTGCAGGGTATGTGAATTAGATAAAAATAATATCCCCCCTGCCCTTTCCATCAAAAGGTCACCTTGAGATGCATCACCAAAATAGGCCCAAGCGCCTCTTCTATCAATATTTTCTTCTATAACCCACCTCGTTAATTTTATATGTTTTACAAATGTCTCAAGATTGCCCAGAAAATCTAGTGTGTGTGGCACCAGAAAGAGAGGTGCTTCAAAGCCTCCTTCCTCCAGACAGGCACCCCGTCGATCCCTTAGTGTTGATATTTTACATATACAACTAGCAGTTACAGTTCTTCTTTCATTATTGTTGAAATATTGTAACTGCAAAGAGTATTCTTATTATTATTGATATATTATTCATAGGATCAATCCCCATTGTGGATTGATCATATTATTATTATTGATTCATAGGATCAATCCCCATTGTGAATTGGACTGGCGTTGGTTATTGTAATAGGACCAAATCCCCTTTGCGGATTGGTCAACGAACAACTATAATAGGCGTAATGTTAGTCGTCCCCATTAGTTAATAAGAAGACCCAGAATATAATAAAGGTGGTTTAACCACCCAGTTGGAGAAGTGTTCTCGACAAAGGAAGAGACACTTCACACGCTTAATTTTGTATAAAGAAGGTGGCTAGTGCCTCATTTAGATACAACTCACTTGCTTATTTGAGAGACAAGCAATTTGTTAGCAAAGGAGAGAGAGAGAGAGGGCTATATCTGGTGAGAGGACTTCGCTTTTAGCATAGAGATCTCTAGCATTGTATTGGCTATCTATAAAAAATGAAGTTTTGTTAGTTTCTTCCCTAGAGGGTTTCCTCGTGATAAATGTTGTTGTGTCTCTGTGATTGCGGTATTTCCTCGCTGATCTTGGATTATGCTATTGTTATTCAATGGAAATGCAAACATCTATATAATAATAAGTTCAAACATTAACATGGGATCAAAGCCAAGCTGAAGAGAGCATATTTCATAGGAAAAATAAAAACGTCACTATTGTTGTACCTAGAAATTAGGGTTTTTCAAAAGTAATGCTTTTAAGCTCCAAACCACCTAGAAAGCGTGCCCCCAAGGATCATTTTGGCACCATCAACGCACCTTTTATAGTGGCTAGATTCCGTGAAACCCTAGTTTCACAAAGTAGCAAAACCGTGAGTACCGTATACCAGGAAAACCGTATAACTACCGTAAATCAGCATCAAGTTTAGGTAAAGTTGAAAACTCGACTATTAATTCTACCACCGTCACCAGAGAACCAGCTTGCAATCACCCTTGAAGTTTTCTTAAGAGTTGGTAATGATTACCGCTACCATGCTATCAGAGGTATGTACTACATATGTTTAATGGTTAAACCCTAAAGAGTATTTATGAGAGAAGGATCTCTTGCCATAGATCCAAAAGGATCTCAAGATCCCACACATTAATATCGCAGGGAATGATGCAACCCATGTGTTATTATTATGATATGCATCTATTTGTCATAACATTATCTTGATTAGTGTCGATGTTGAAGCTATGATCAAATTATTAGAAGGATTAAAATTGATCATAGAGCTTATCCCCTAACATAACCTTCACAAGATAGTGTATTGTCCTCAAAGGCAGAAAACAAGTTGAATAAAGTACTTGTCATATTGAGTGAGGGAGACTTGGAAGAAGAGCAAGCACTCATTCTTGAGGACAAGGCTCAAGTTTGATTAATCAAGATTAATAAGATTCAAAGGTACACATGACAAGCTAATGACTATAGTTGAGATAACATTTGTCATAAAGTATTATACTTGATGTGCATGAGCATATAGAGGTAAATACTTTGCCCGATACAACTAACACTTCTTCTAGGAGAAACCTTGTGTAAGTTAGTTCCAAGTTACCATGGAAGAATGCTTGGTCACAACACGCAGAGTGTTGACCCCATTTCGTATTGTATTCCCAACCTTTAATCTTCGGTCGTGATCAATTATAAGTGATAGCTCTAAAGGAGCTACTATGATGATTGTTCGTATTATTGCTTTATATTATCGAGGGATATTATTCTTGTTTGTTGCTTTGTTGACCTTGTTCAAGTCACATGTAATAACTCCGAGGTTATGCAGTGAAGGTTGCAGAATGCAACGTGCTAAAGAAGAGACTATAAATGAAGCAATCATCATTGGAGGAGAAGAAGGTGATTGGCATGAGCTAAAGGGTCACTGTCGCCATGACCAATGCCATTGAATAATCTTGGCATAGAAGATTAGCTCACATCAACCACAAGGCACTACCATACACATGAAAAGCTATCACAGGTTTACCGGAACTCATAGGTGACCATGGCTGCATGCAATGGATGTGCACAAGGAAGAACATCAAGAACCGCCAAGAAGGACAACAAGGTAGAAGGAGTCATGGAACTCATTCATTCTACGTAATTCAATGCCATCCTCCATTAATGGTTGTGTATACTATGTATCATTCATCGATGATTATTCTCATAAAACCTAGATATATTTTTTGAAATCTAAAGATGAAGTATTCACAAGTTCAAGGAATTCAAAGCCTGATAGAGAACCTGAGTGGAAGATTAAGATACTTAGTCGTGATAATGGAGGAGAATATACCTCAAAAGAGTTTGTGAATTTCGAAAGATGTTGGGATCAAGATCCCCAACAAAATGGTGTAGTTGAACTGAAGAACGTAATCCATACTGAAGTCGGTGGAAGACTATGATCCATGATCAAGATCTTCCTATGTGCTTATGGGGCGTAAGAGTCAGTGTTTTGTTTATGGGCAGAACCTGATTGGCTTCATAGTGCACTTGGCCTCCGTATGATCACCGTAAGAGATGTTCCTAAAGAAGCTGCAGGTGCTTCATCTCAAAATATTTTAGTTGTCCAAAGGTTTATTCATATACCTAAAGAAAAGAGAAATGAGTTGGACCCTTCGTGAAAGAAGGAATATTTGTGGGATACCGTGAGTTCTCCAAGGCCTTCATCTATATACCGTGTCATCACATTGAGATCATCAGTGATGTGACCTTTTATGAAGATGCATTGCTCAAGAAATATAAATTGTGCCAACTTGAAGAGGAAGCATGAGGAACCAGAATCCCCTTAATATCATCGCGAATGACGGAGGTTCCAAGAGGGAAGTCGTAATTTCCCTCGATGAGGAACTTCTAGAAGACCATGATATAGTAGAAGGCAAGAACCTCCCATGACAATCCTCCATAAAGAAATCCATTCCCAATAGAGAGATTATTCAAGATGGAGAGAAATATGGTGTTCCCAAGGGAACTAATGAGACAAGGAAAAGACCAAAGCCATTCTCCAGCTATAAGGCTTTGATGTGTGATCTTCTAGAAGAGGAGCCTCCCCGCTTAAGAATCCATTCAGAGAAAGAATGGGCAGATGCCATGACAGAGGAATATCAATCCATTATGAAGAACAAAGTATGGAAAATAGTTCCCAGACCAAGAATAAAGATGTGGTATCCTCCCGATGGCTCTTCAAAATAAGACATGTTGTTGATAGCACAGAAGTATAAAGATTTTTCGCTTCGCGGGCTTCTTCTGCATGGCTGCATCATTGACTATGAAGTAGACATTCATGGGCTACATACACTTCATTAAGACCATCATAGCTCTGCAACTAAGATGAAGTGGAAGCCGCACTAGATGGACATGAAGACAAATTTACTTAACACCAAGAGGAAGTAGAGAGTAAAGCAACTCCTTGGTTGGGATTTGAGGTTGAAGATACAGGAAGTCTGTCCGAGACAAAGAAATCCTTGTACGGATGGAAGCAAGCCCCTAGAGCTTGATGGTCAGATAAACAGCTTTGATCTAGCTGAAGCTCTACCAGAGTAAAGTACCAAATTTCTACTTCAAAATTATGGATAATGAGCCGCATCTTACTACCATATGTGGATGACTTATTCTTAACTAGAGAAGAAAAAGCTCATCGCTGAATGTAAAAAGAGACTGCCACATAATTTGAAATGAAAAAGACCTACCAATGCATTACTTCTTAGGTCTTGAGGTATGGCAGAAGTCATGAGAGGATCTTCCTTAACCAAGGAAGTACACTACCGAAATCTTAAAGAGATTCGATATGTTGGAATACAAGCCCACAACAACCTACATGGAAGCGAAGTTAGTCATATTTCCATACGCTTAATTGGATTGACACCTGTGATGACAGATTATTGACTACGTGTTCTGACGCAACACTGCACTAGAAATTTGTTTTCGGTCGCGGAACACCTTGAGTCATTTTTGGTAGAACCTAGACATGCTCACCTAGTGGCTACAAAACAAGTGCGGATGAGGTACCTCAAAGGCATGATAGATTATGGTCTCATCTATATGGAGACCATGACGCTACTATGGATATATACCGATGCATTAAAAGTGCTTCAGACAGAAAAGCACTTTAGGATGTTGTTTCATTTTGGGATCAGCTGGCACCGCGCAGTAAGAAGCAATCTAGTAGCTCTCAAAGACAACGGAAGTAGAATTAATTGTTGCATGCCCGCTAGTCAGAAGCCATGGCTCGAAAGCCGCTGACCGACCTATTCGATTTGGAGATGAGAGAAACTCAGGATTCTATGTGACAACCGCAGCTGCATAAATAAGGATAGAGAATCTTGTGATTCCACAACAGGTCGGTAGCTAACATGGAGATCCACATCATTGCAACTACACGACATGGTACGTAGAGGAGACTGAAGCTCAAGTACATACATAGATGAACAAAGTTGTTGACGCAGTTGACCAAGCCCTATCTTGGCGTAAAGTTTGAGTAATTTCTCAGATAAGCTTGGTATAATCAAAAGGGACGTTCTATGGGGAGTAGATGTGATGATGTTCCTCGCTTCAATCTAGTTGTTCTACTCTAAAGCAAGATGTTCCTTGCTTCCGACCCAATTGTCAGACGTAAAGAAAAAATGAAATGTGTTCCTTGCTTCTAACCAAGCTGTCAAACATAAAGAAAGATGATGTGTGTTCCTGCTTTCTGGACCTAGTTGTTATAGACGTAAAGCAAGATGACTCTTACTTATGAACTCGTTGTTAGATGTAAAGCAAGATGATGTGTGTGTTCCTTGCCGTCCTTTGTTGTTAGATGTAGATCAAGATGACTCCTTGCTTCCTCGACTACTTAGACGTAGTGCTAAGACAATTCTGCTTCTAAACCCCACAGCAGACATAAAGTAAGATTATGTGGTCCCCATTTCTAACCTTGTTAGATGTAAAAGCAAGATGATTCCTTTTGCTTTTCTGACCTAGTTGCTAGACGTGAAGCAAGATGACTCCTTGCTTCTCTATTCTAATTGCTGCATTAGATGTGCCCTCGCTCTGATCCATAGTTAGGGATGTAAAGCAAGATGAATTCCTTTAAGCTTCCACCCAACTTGTTGTGATGTGAAGCAAGATGATGTGTTCCTTGCTTCACCTAGTTTATAGACGAAGAAAGATGATGTATACCTTGCTTCCTCAATCTCGCACGAAGCAAGATGTGATCTTACATCGAGATACCAAATAACAATCAGGACATAAAGCCATTTTTGAAATCTTAGGATGGCTAAATGAATGCATTGAGGTATCACTTATACCGATACATTATTACATGAATGCATTCTTTCTAGAATGATGATGTTGTTGATGAAGAAACTTCCGAAGGATTTATAGATAATGCCTTTTACCCAAGATGATATTGATGATGTTGTCCCCATTTGATGTTGTTGACATGTTGTCTTTCTCTATTATGTCAGCTGAAGAATACACTTTGTTATAAGTGTTGAAATATTGTAACGTTATTATATTCTTATTATTATTGATGAAAGATCATAGACTCAACTCTACCAGGATTGATCATGTCGCTATTGCATGAGACCAAATCCCCTTTGTGGATCGATCATGTTGGTTATTGTAATAGGACCAAATCCTCTCTTGCAGATTTCAGTCAACAGACAACATGATAGGGTATAATAAGAAGTTGGCCCTGCATCACACTTATGAAGACCTGTAAATAGGACACAAAGGTGGGTTTATCCCACCCAGTTGGAGAAATGGCTCATGCTGAAGAGACACTTCACAGTACAAACTTAGAGAAACAAAGGAGGCTAGCTCTCATTTGATATAACCTACTTACTCAGCTTTGAGAGACAAGTTTTGATTTGTTACTGGCAAAGGAGAGAGAGTGGCACATATCTTGAGAGAGGACTCTTTTCGTTTTAGCATAGAGATCTCTTTAATAATATATCTATATTATATTTGTTGGGTTTTCCCCTAGAGGGTTTCCCAGGATAAATGTTGTGTCTCTTGTGATTGTGTATTTCTCAGTGATCTTGGATTATGCTATTGTTATCTAATGAAATGAAAACATCTATAATAATGGCTTAAACATTAACAATTATTACAATTATTTACAACATTAACTACATATATAAGATCACTGAAAGAGAGAGAATCACATAAACAAGATAGACACAAAGATTATCTGGGGAAACCCTCTCAAGGAAGAAAACCCAACAAACTTCTTCTAAATAGATTCTTCAACCAAGAACAATACCAAGACAGAAAACAGATGGTCCTTTTGCAAAATCACCCATGTCTCCAAGACTTCACACCTTTCTCTCTCTTATGCTTGAGTGAGATGAGTGAGTGAATGAGGCATCTAGCCTCTCTATTTATACACAAGTGACTTTCCCTTTTTAACTGTTGGGGCCGACTTGACAAGTGTCTCTCGATTATACTTTACATCAGCCACAATAGGGGCTGACTTGACAATTTGTTTTTATTTAACAATAAAGGCCACAATGGGGCCGACTTTACCAATATAAGATAATAATATGCTTTTAGGGTTTTTGCATGATCAAGTACACTAGTAGAATATCTTCCGCAGCTACATATTCTTCAACACTCCCTCTTAAATAGGGAGGTGTTCTTCAGGAACAATCTGCTTATGCATGTCTATACACTTCGGTCATAGTCTTGTTGAATTTCATGAATCTATATATCATAAGAAGTTTTGCACTTTCACCAGCCTTTCGTACTGGAGTAATATACCAGCATGTGTTGGAGTTACCAACCTGCATTGGGGTAGCGTACCAGCCTGCATTGGGGTAGCGTACCAGCTTGCATTGGGGTAGCGTACCGGCCTGCGTTGGGGTTACCAACCTACACTGGGGTAGCGTACTAGCCTGCGTTGGGGTAGCATACCATCCTATGTTGGGGTTACCAACCTACACTGGGGTAGCGTACCAGCCTATGTTGGGGTTACCAACCTATGCTGGGGTAGTGTACCAATCAGCGTTGGGGTTACCAACCTACGCTAGGGTACCATATCAGCCTGCCTTGGGGTTACCAACCTGCGTTGGGGTAGCGTATTAGCCTACGTTGGGATTACCAACATCCGCTGGGGTATCTCATCACTTCCCTCTATTGGGGATCACATCACTTCCCTCTACTGGGGATCACATCACTTCCTTCTATTGGGGATAACATCTCACTACTGGAGAAAACAATCACTTCTCACTACTGGAGAAGTCTTTCTGGATCACTCCAAGTTTGTCTCTAAAATACTCGAACTTAAATTTGGAAAGGGGCTTGGTCAACACATCTGCTACCTGTTCGTTGGTGACGATATACTGGAGTCTTACTACTCCCTTCTGTACCATGTCCCAGACATAGTGGTATTTGATCTCGATGTGTCTTGACTTGTCATGAAACACATGGTTCTCTGACAACTTCATACAACTTTGGTTGTCACATAAAATGCAAGTTGTCTCTAATTCGAGATCAAATAGCCCTGCCAACAACTTTCTGAGCCACACTGCCTCTTTTGCTTCAGTCGTACTCAGTGCCACACTGGTTTTCTTCCTACTGAACCATGCAGTCACAACTGATCCTAGGATGAAGCAATATCTGGATGTACTTTTCCGATCTTCTACATTACTGGCCCAATCTGAATCAATGTAGCCATGTATGCTTATCTCCTGATCTGAGGTATATCCGAAACCATAATCAATTGTACCCTTAAGGTACCTCAATATGTGGTTTTTCGCAATCAAGTGAACATTTCTCGACTCAACCATATACTAACTCAAGGTGTTCACCGCAAAACATATGTTTGGTCTTGTGTTTTTCAAATACATTAGTGATCCAATCATTTGTCTATACAAGGTGTCATCCACTTTTTTTGAAGATGTATCACTTAGCAACTTCAGATTTGTCACCATGGCCATAGGCATGGACTTGCAATCCATCATATCAAACCTCTTCAAAATCTCTACTGTATATTTTCCTTGTTTTAGGAAAATCTCATTTTGCCTTTGCCATACATCTAGACCTAGGAAGTAGTGCATTATTCCTAGATCTTTCATCTCGAATTATGTATTAAGCTTCCTCTTTCTCTTGTTGACGGGATTCTCTTCTCTTGTTAGAAACAAGTCATCTACATATAGTAATAGTATTATTGGACTTCCATCCTCAACCTTGTAGTATAGGTTGGGATCTTCTTTACTCTTGGTAAAGCCCAAACTCATCAGGAAGTTATCCATTCTCTCGTACCAAGCCCTAGGGGCTTGCTTCAAACCATATAAGGTTTTCTTTATCCTACACACATGTGACTATCTGCCATGTGTCTCAAAACCTTGTGGCTGCTCCACATACACTTCCTCTTCTATCTCACCATTCAGGAAAGTTTTCTTCACGTCCATTTGATGTATCTTCCATTTTGTTACTACAACAGTTGAAAGTACAGTCCTAATGGAAGTGTATCTTGCTACATGAGAAAAATTCTCCGCATAATCAATGCCTTCTTTCTGGGAGAATCCTCACGCCACAAACCTTGCCTTGTACTTTTCAATACTGCCATTTGCTGCATGTTTTATTTTGTAAATCTATTTTGAGCTTACAACTAATTTCTCTCGTGGTCTTGGAACCACATTCCAAACATCATTTTTCAAAATGGATTGGTACTCTTCAATCATGGCATCCTTCCATTCCTTCTTTTCTTCATCCTTTTCATAACATGTAGGTTATGTATCAATAATATCACTAAGGAGTGCCCTGTAACTGGAATAGGGTTTTGGTTTCTTTCTTTCTCTGTAAGTTCCTTCTGGAGCACTATATTTTTCTACATCTTGTATAATCTCACAGGCCCAATATGACCTATTCTTTCCTCTAGGTGGATCTGTGGGTCTTTATGGCTCTGCCATGTCATGATCTTCTATATTATGTTATTCAGGTACAATATCAATTCTAGAGTCTGCAACTCTTGGAGCTATTGGTTCTTCATAATGGTCTTCATTTGTATGATACTTCTTGGAATTGTTGAATGTTACATCCTCATCGAAGATAACATCTCTACTAATCTCAACATGTTTGTGACCACGTATGTAGACTATGTATGCCTTCGATGTTTCACTGTAATCGACAAATATGCCCTTCTTTCCCGAAGGGTCCAATTTGGATCTTTTATCCTTGGGAACATATACATATACTAGACAGACAAATATTCTCAGGTGGATGACTTCTGGCTTCTTTCCTGTGAACATTTTGTCTGGGGTCTTACTCCCAAGGACACAGTGGGGTGTTTTATTATGCACATACATTGGAGTCCTTGCTGCTTCTACCCATAGATGTTTCGGTAAGTTATGATCATGAAGCATGGCCTTCACTACTTCCATTATGGTTTGGTTCTTTCTTTCTACCACACCATTTTTCTAAGGGTTGTATGGAGTAGAGAGCTCCCTCTTAATCCTAGATTCCCCATAGTGCCTTGAATTCATCTGATGTGAATTCTCCACCATTGTCTAACCTCAAGACCTTAATCTTCTTTTCAGAGAGGTTTTCTATGAGGGTCTTGAATTCTTTAAATTTGCAAAACACTTCACCTATTGTCTTCAAGAAATAAATCCAAGCTTTGCGTGAAAAGTCATCAATGAAGGAGACATAGTATACATACCGATTGGATGAAGAGGTGGACATAGGTCCACATACGTCTGAGTGTATAATGTCTAATACACCTTTGGCCTTGCTTTCACTGCTTGGAAATGGACTCTTCGCGCTCTTGCCTTCTACACATCCCTTGCATATGCCTTCATGGTCCACCTGGATCTTAGGTAGTCATGTCACAATCTTGCTCATGATCAGTAATGCCTTATAGTGTAGATGAGCAAGTCTTCTATACCATAAATCACATAGGTTTACGTTATTGTGAACTAGGGTTGTTTATAAGTGTCCTTTCAATTTGTATAAGCCTCCCTCTTGGAAACCAATCATAATTGCATCATTGAAGGATTTCCTTTTTGGCCACATTAGAACTTCTCCATCAACAAATGAATTATGAAACCCTTCTCTTCTAGAGCTGAAATAGAGAGAAGATTCTTCCTTAACCCAGGTACGAGTAAAAAAAATTTTACCTTCATCAATTTCCCAGAATCCAAATTAAAGGAAGCTTCTCCTACACCTTTGATAGGATATTGATAATCATCTCCAAGTTTCACTTTATGAGGTGAGTCCTTCTTGATCAAATTTGACAAAGAGTACGAGTATCTCGTCATGTGCTTAGAAGCACCACTATCAATGAGCCAAGTGTCACTTCCATGAGTGATAGTTCCTGAAAGGGATGAGATTAAAAGGTTTGGTTCATTATCACTTTCTCCCTCTAGATATTTAGATCTTATGGGATCATTCTCTTCTAGAATGAATTTCCATGCTTGGTAGTCATTGGATCCTTCAAGTTTTCCATCTAGCCTGAAACTGGTAGTCATCCTGCCTGGAACAAGTAAACAACAAATAATATTTCAAGATATGGATCTAGACCTTACCAGAGAGTTTTGATGAACCAAGATTAATTTTTTCACGAGAACTATAAAAATTGCGACCAAACGTCCAGATCTAGGGTTTATGAGGAAACCCTATTTTTTCAATTTTTGGATTTTCAAATTTTGGTCCATGGAAGTGATGTGCCTTTCTTGGGTGAGTTCCTAGGCGATCTTAGATTCACCAATGTCCTTCAACAAAGGGTAAAACATCACTCTTAGGGTTTATGCAGAAACCCTAATTCGATAGCAGTTGCAAAACTAAAAACTAAAACTTGGAGAGGGTGCGCTGAGGCTACCAAGTCTTTATAAGATGTGAGTTGATCTCTTTTAGGCCTGTTATGATACCATGTTGATATTTTACATATACAACTAACAGTTACAATTCTTCTTTCATTATTACAATTATTTAGCACATTAACTGCATATATAAGATCGTTGAAAGAGAGACAATCACATAAACAAGATAGACACAAATATTATCCTAGGAAACCCTCTCGGGGAACAAAACCCAACAAACTTATTCTAAATAGACTCTTCAACCAAGAACAATACCAAGACAGAAAACATATGGTCCTTTTGCTATGTCACCCCTCTCTCGAAAACTTGTGCACCTTTCTCTCTCTTATGCTTGAGTGAGATGAGGGAGTGAATGAGGCATATAGCCTCTCTATTTATACACAAGTGACTTACCCTTTTTAACTACTAGGGATGACTTGAAAAGTGTATCTTGATTATACTTTACATTAGCCACAATAGGGGCCGACTTGACAATTTGACTTTATTTAACAATAAAGGCCACAATGGGGCCGACTTTACCAATACAATATAATAATATGCTTTTAAGGTTTTTACATGATCAAGTACAATAGGAGAATATCTTCCACAACTACATATTCTTCAACACTTAGCACAGGGGCAGAAAGGGCCATGAAGCATGCCAAGAATCTCTTTCACATGGGTACCCAACCAGAAATGCAACAAAAAATTGAAATGTATGTGAATGAGGCCAAACAAATGTGTGCTTAGACCTCAAAATGCTAAATCAAGGAGGAGTTTCATGACTGGGTTTCTGACACCAACTTTTCTAGGTCCAAAGACATAGGCCTTTGGAGCCATGGAGTTTTATTGAATAGCCAAAACCATAATTTCTCTTTCAATGAAGGATACTCAGGTTCATCAAGTCAAGCAAGAGGAAACAATAGATAGGCTTACGCGACTAGAATTAAAATTCATCACTCTATGCATAGTTGATTTTGGAATCAATTTCAAAGTCACTAATTGGGGCTCTGACGATGAGAAGGAATATGTTGAGGTAGTAGGCACCTCGGGCTCCCCAAGCACCAACTCCAAGCTAATAGTTCTTGAAGAAGATATGGAGGTTGATACCAAAGGAAAGGCCAAGATGCATAAGACCTCTGGTCATGCGAGCCCATCCAAGCCACCTCCGAGTTAGTTATGTGGATTATGTTGTTTTCAGGTTCTTGTTTGTCTTGTTATGTTTCCAATTTAGACATGATATATATAGGCATGTACAAGATCATAACAACTCTCACAGATCATATGGTTGCTAAGAATTAAGGGTTGTATGATGCTTGGTTTGCGTTTTGGTAGGAATAAGGTTGTGTTGAATGTAACAGTTTTTGTATATTATTAATATATAAGTATTCTAGCCTAAAAAAAATATTATAGATTTTACAAGTGAAAGAGCCTAAAATATTCAATCCCTAAAAAGCACACTACAAAGAAGAGATATCCCTATGTTCAAATATCTTACATTTTCTTGTTAACCAAATGCCCCAAGCCACAATTAAAGGTAATGCTCCATATCCCTTTAAAGTTTCAACTCACACCACTACCTAAGAACTTCTTCTATTGTGTCCCCTGAACTAGGATTTTTATGTTAAAGGGACATGTTAGTCTTTTTTAATATACCCAAGAATAATCGAGAGGCATGCTAACTACAAAGCTTATAAAAATTTGAACTGTAAGCCTAAGTTATCATTAATTCAGACCAAAACCAATTAATCTACTCGTTGAAAGGCAACTTCTATGAAAATTTGTGTAGTTAATACCTTTCCTTTTACTTGTGTTGAACTTTATACAACTTTCCTTCCACTTGCTTGTGGATCTACTATATTTTTCCATAAACTTAATGGTTATATGTGATTCAACATCATGTTCACGGTTTTGAAAGCTACAAATTTGTTATTGCTTAAGTTATGATCACCCTTGTAAAGATGTTGAATATAGGGAAAGCTTCCATCCCCAAGTCATTGGATGCATGTGGTTGAAGCTTCTAAACAAATGTATATAAATTATATTGACCATCTTTGTCTTTCCATTAGTTTAGTTTGAAGATGGAAAGAAGTGTTCCTTTCACTTGGCATTCATCATGCTTCACAAATGCTTCATTTGGCTTAAAAATTTGTTGTCATTGTATAAGATTATGGACGACGAGATGACTTGGAGAGTTGCCAGAAGCATTGAAGGAAACAATAATCAAAATCGAGATATCATCATCAAAAGGATTCTCGTCAACATTGTTTCTTTTCAAAAATGCACTCCAACGAACATATAATATTCAATACACATAATTGTGCCATGCTCTAATGTTAAAGACAGAAACAAAGATGCTAGTGACAAGTCGTTGGTACTTAACGCATTGTGTAAGGTACGACATCTCAACCTTGAGGAGAGGGTCAAAGGAAACTATGACCAGAAGAATCAATTCCTCTACTTTATTGTTACACACAATTCGTTCTACAGAGGTTGAAATTCCAATGATGTGCTTAGTAATCGTGAACATGTTCGATAAATGGTTATGTGTTGGTTATGTGTTGATTTTCTCTTGAGAATTCTAACCAACAACCCTAACACCATAAACAACATAAACAACACACTGATGCCTTCTATGAAATTCTAACTCATGACAGGCAGTTTTTTTGGTAAGAATAAGAAGCGGTGACTTCTATACCATTTAATTACATAGATAAGTGTTTTACAGTGAGCTTTCACAAGATTAATGACTTTTTTAATAGATAGGTATTTATGTTCTAGAAACAATTTCAAGACTTGTAGATGTTAAGCATATTTGATGTATAATTTGAGTGGGCCTGATAGTTACAACCATGTGTTTCTTCATGTTTAAATTCGGAAGGGGTAGGGTATGTACACCTTCATAAACGTTTTTTTAGCCATAGGAATCAGTAACTGGTCAAAGTGATCTAGGCTTGGCTTGGGATCAAATCCATTGGCTGCCACTATAACCCAAAATTATACCCAATCACTTGTAAGCCAGATATACCAGAAACTCATGACTTATCAACGGTCTACACATCCTAAGGAACCTCCGTGGGGATCTCTATCCGAGGGAGTGTCTACCATTCTAGTCTTATCACAACAGAGCTATGTCTCACTATTATTTGACAAGTGGGGAGAGAGTGAAACTTACCTCCTCACTATTCGATATGTGAACCATCAATGTACACCTTCGTAAACTTAACTAGTTGAATCGTAGCATAGAAGGGGTTCATTGTTCACAAACAATGAGGTCTTATGCATCAAATTTGTGTCTGACTAGGCTATGATCTTAAAATTATAATTTTTTTAACAATCGTTGGAAAATATTTATATTAATAAAAAAATTGCAGCCTAGGCATGCAAAGAGATGTTACAAAAAAATAATTCACCATGGAATTACTACTCACAAAATTGCTATATTGTTATGTAATCTTAATTATAATCAAAACATGATTTCTATGAAGACAATGTACCCAATTATTCTACATAAACATGCTAGAATCCTTGTTGGGGATTTCAAAGAGGATGCCATTTACTTGGTTTGTGTGCATAGATACCAATTTCTTCTTCGTCCTTGATCCCTTTTGATCCTTTGGCAATGGAACATGGAGGTTTTGAGCCACTCCAAAATTTGATGGTGAAACTGATAGCTGGAGCCATTACGAATCTTCGACCAAAACAAGAGTTTTGTTGTTAGGAGAGGATGATTGTTGACTAAGTCGTCCCTCGACGGAATTGATGTGACTTAAGGAATTGGTGGCTCATATGAAGAGTTGGATAGATATAGCCCCCCCCTACCCCCAATTTTTTTTCCACGGCCATATTGGCCCTTTTGTCCACTTCGGTATTTAGCTCATGAAGCACATGAAGCCAGTCAACTTTCGTAAATTTATTAGAGAAGTATCTTTCTAATTTTAGTATTGTTGCTAACTGAAAATATGAAGGGTCGGTCTCCCCCCCTCATATATTGAATGATTAGACGAGAGTCACCTAGGATTGTCAATTCTTTAATCTGAAGTGTGATGGCTAGTTTAAGTCTCATTAACAATTTGTAGGCTTCTGCTTGATTATTGGTCATCATTCCTAAATTCCATTCATATGATTGTGCTAGATTCCCCTAGGGTCATAAATGACCCCACCCATCCTTAAAATTAGATTATTAGTAATATTAATAGATATTAGATTATTAGTAATATTAATAGATAGACAACACATGTAGACGAGGATTTATCTTCATTTAATGGCTCCATGTTGCCTTGATGTTGATTCATCCATGTGAGAGCCAAAATTTGATGTATAAGTTGAGCTTGAGCAAAATCGGGAACTTCTGTAGCGTCCCTAGTTCAATTCTGGCCCCTGGTGCTGCAAAATCTCCACCTACAACACTTTCGCAGCGTAGGCTCGCTGCGAAAGTTCTGTTCTTGCCTGCAACAATGCATTTGGTAAATAATGAAGTGACATATGAAGGACACTACCATAATGTTCTAAAATTTCCTGAGCAATAGTAATCCCAACCACAAAATTCCCTGCAATATTGTCCTGAGCTCTATCTTCCAAAGAGAGTTCTGACTCAATTGGAGTCTGATACTAGATTGTTCTAATGCTTTTGGATTCTATTCAGGTCCTCTTCTCGGAAATACATTAAATTGACCTTGGCTTAGTAAAAAGCATCCTGCAATTCCTGTAGGAGGCCTTTCATATGTTCCTCTTACACTAGTATTATTATCAAGTACATGATTCTTTGCTAAACATTTAGAATACAAACTATAATTGGAACTATAATTGGGAGGAAGATAAATTGTCTCTTCAGGCAAAGGTGGAAGAAGCTCATTCAGTAAAGTCACAATTTCATGCCTCTGGTCAGTAGGTCTGTCCAGAGCAAGGGAACCTGTCATGCTTGGCACCAGGTTAGAACCAGTGAGAACATCTCTAACAATGCTGCTTATATTGAGATGAAGAAGCATCTTAGCAGCTAAAGCAGATCCACAACAAATTTAGATAGAATCCTAATCAAACCCGTATATGTCGATGTACTAAGAGATGCCTGGCCACTTCCTGAAGTACCAACATATATAAGCTGTGATGCTTGTGTAACCAAGCCATGATTACAGAGTTCATATAATTTCTCGTAAGAAGAGGCAAAAGATTCTACAATTCGAGTCAAACAAACAGATGCATGTTCTACCACCTTTGAATCATGGAATTGAAGAAGATTTGTCAATATTGGCACAATATCCATTACAAAATCCGTGGCATCAGATGGAAGCTTCTTGCAAATGTTTGCAGCAATGGACATTGCTACCTTCTGGACACCGCTGGAGAAAAAATCCAGATAAGATAGCACTGCCATTAGAGCACCAACACGAAGGCATGCAATGGGGTTCTCAGGAGATACCTTCTCAAGTGCTTCTAAAGATTTCTCTGCCAAATCCATATACTCAATAGTCAGCAACCGATCGCAGAAAGAAGGAACGACACTATAGTGCATGACCGAGACACAAGCCTGGGGAAGAACATCACAAAGATGAGTTAAAGCTTTGGCAGCCAGAAGCATTATTTTTGGATTGCTCTCGTGGTTAAGTAATGTCACTAGCACTGGCACAAATGAATCCACTGAGAAACTGCTCAAAGAATCTATTATATAATTTACAGCAGGTCGGATATATAACTTGAATGCTTAATTCGATCCCTGGGTGAAAATAAACTTTCAAGGTATGAACAGAGCTCTTTATGTATAGCTGGCGGTTGATTATCAATGGAAAAATCTCCATCTGCGTAGTGTTAGATTCTCTGCTCGGCGCTCTGCGTATTGACACTTGTTATTTGGTTTGAGCTTTCTCCTTAGCGTATTTGATAAGTGGTCTCGTCTTTTGCTGTCGACTTCGCACCTTGTAAAAACATTGTCGATCCTCGGATATAGGTACTCTCCCATTGCTGGAACTCGACGTTTGTCAACTGGAACAATTTTCCATGGCGATCAACGCTTAAATACTTGCTTGTGGTGCCATAGACAGGCGTTGAATGTTGCCATCGATACCTTTGAGCGCTTTGCACAGCTGGAGGATTTAGCATTTGTTTATATGGGATATATCCCACATAGACGAGTGGGAAAAGTTTTGCATTGTATAAATACACCGGTGCTTCTAAGTTATATCTTTGCGTAGTGCGTAGTGCAAATGAAGCGCCCCTTGTGGGCTCCTCCCTTCTGATTTGGTGCTCGGACTTGGGCGCTTGGCTATGAACTTGGAGATTGGGCGCAGCACAATTGTTTTTTAATAAACAAAATTTTTAACCCTGTTATTCCCGAGAGAATTTAGAACCTTTTAAACACCAAATTTTTGCATGCCAGGTCGCTGCAAAATTGACTAAATTTGATAGTGCAAATTTATGTGCTAATACCAAGGACCAAAACTATTATTAAAGTGGTTGTTTCAGCGCTTATCTTAAAAAAAATCTAGTGACTATTCAGTGCATGATAGTTTTCATAATCACAATCGCTGGTGTGATTTTATAAAATGAAGCAAAGCAAGGAATTGTCATCCTTATGCTTTGAATTGTGAGCATCCAAGGTAGAAAATGTGGCTATCTATTCTATATATACAAAAGATATTTGGCAAGAGGTTGGCTGAATCTTTCTTCTGGTTGCTAAAGAGAGTCTTCACATTTTTTTGGTTGTTGACATCATATAGTTAAATGCCTACAAAACCAAACCAACCCAAATCAATTCATGTTAATAATATGTTAAATATAACAAATCTTCTCATAACTCACAAGTAACTTATCTAAAAATAGAAAAATAGCTAATATAAATCATTAATACAGGGAATGCTCATTTTGCTCATTTATGTCCATTGATATATATATATATATATATATATATATATATATATATANGTTATCTAATTAATTCTATCCATACATCTTTTATGTCCATTGATTAATATATATATAATAAAGAATAAGTATGTTATCTAATTAATTCTACCATACATCTTTACTGCTTTGATCCTAGTCATCCCACCCTTCAATTATGTCATTGATCTATGAATTCACATAGATAATATGCAAGCATTGTGACATGGTGTGAGGTAGATAAAGTACTATGGAAAAATGTGGGATTGAGCAATTATGGTGTTGAACATTCAGGTTATAAAATTAAGCTTTCATTTTTGCATACATGCATTTATTTTGGTGATGTAGTGGAGACAATATCAACTGTTAAATTTATAGCAGCTGCAAGAGCCATTCTCCGGGAGGGTGGCAAAGACCCTAGCTGAGGTCTAGGGCCCCCAGTGCACTCCTGAGGTATTTGGTCTGGGACCAAATAGTCAGTGCTAAGGCAAAAGACCCTTCTTAGGGCCCCCAGTATATGACTGGGGTTCTTAGTCTGAGACTAAGCAGCTAAAGCCCCTAGATATGTCTAGGGCCCTTGGAAATGTCTAGGGTACCCATGCCGGAGGCATGGGTTGATCCATGGTCATGTACCATGGTGGAAAAGACCCCTGAGAGGGCCCCCAGTATACGACTAGGGTTCTTGGTGAAGAACCAAGCAGTAAAGACCCCTGAAAGGGCCCCCAGTATACGACTGGGGTTCTTGGTGAAGAACCAAGCAGTAAAGACCCCTGAGAGGGCCCCCATTATACGATTGGGGTTCTTGGTGAAGAACCAAGCAGTAAAGACCCCTGAGAGGGCCCCCAGTATACCATTGGGGTTCTTGGTCTAGGACCAAGCAGTTTATGTCCCTAGATAAGCCTAGGGCCCCTGGAAAAGTCCAGGGTACCCATGCATACGGCATGGGTTGATCCTTGGTCTCTGACCTTGGTGGATAAGACCCCAGGAAAAGTTTTGGGGCTACTTGATTCTCTATCAAGTATTTGATGGTACATGACCTTCCTTGAAGAAAGACATAACCACATGAGGGATAAGCCTCATATGCAGTGATGATAAAGTAATAGGTTCACCATGTGATTTGAAGGAATGAGTAATGCCACCTTGCAAACCCTCCTTTACCCTTGCTTGTTTTTTTGGGGGTTTTGTTGTCTTATTAAAGGGGTAAATTTAAAGTTAAATTTTAAAATGTTATTATCACATGTTTAAATTTGAATTTAAACATGTGATTTTAATTTGGTTTAATCTAACCCTTACCCTAACCTAAATACTATATATTAAACCCCCCCTCTCACTTTTCACTTATCTATCTTCCTTGTGAGCTAGCGTTGTTCTCTTTCTCTGTAACTGTGGCCTTATTGTGTTTGAGCAGCCTCATTGTATTCGTTGTTTGCTGAAGTTGCGGCCTCCTCTTGTGTAGCAGCGACCTCCTCTTGTGTGGCTGAAGTTGCGGCCTCCTCTTGTGTAGCAGCGACCTCCTCTTGTGTTTGTTGTAGCAGCAGTATCCTCTTATTTGTTGTGGGTGATATCTAGCACCAATCTCCTTGTGTTTGCTGACTATGTTGGTGTGTAGAGGGTGCGGCCTATTCTCTTGTTGTTTGGTATGGCTATTATGATTTAAGGGTGCGGCCTTTTCTCTTGTTGTTTGGTGTGGCTGTTGTGACTTAAGGGTGCGGCCTTCCTTTTTACTGTTTTGTGTGTGAGGTCTCCAGGGTGCAGCCCCTTCTTGATGTAATGTTTGCATAGGGTGCCACCTTCTAGCTGCGGCCATCCTCCTTTCTACTGCTTGGAGCATCTAGGGTTGCAACCACCCTTTGTTGTGCCTTCTGGATTGTCAAAACAGGAGTCTACTATCTCTGTTGTGTGGAGAACCTCCTAGTCAGCGGCCCTCTTGCTAGTGAAACCTTGTGGGGTGCCATTTTGCTGAAACATGCCTAATAGTTCAGTTATGTTCCTTGTTGAGATAAGGGTTTATACACAGTCCAGTTTTCAGTTCTAAAAGTCTCTTGGGGTAAGGGTTTTATTGTGTGAGGGTTTGGGCATTTATTTACCTCTGTTGGGATTGTGTTTCCTCCTTGTGGCCCTTTTTCTTGGTGGCAAGAAAGCTTCTTCTTTCTTTGGTATGAGATCCATAAGAGTTCTTTGAACTGAACCTTTGTCTGAGAAAAATTCAAATGGTTCTTCATCCTTCTTATTGGATGTGACTTCTTCAAAGGTAAGGATCAGAACAAGGTATGCTATCTATCCACCTTTTCAGATCTGTAATGTTGTTTTGAGTTCTATACAGTCTGATCAATCTAGATCTATGTTCCTGCATTAACTATAATTAGATCTAAACGATATATCAAGTTTACTTCTCTGTTTCTACAATTTGACTGATGGTTTAATGATCAGATTAGTTATGAGTTTAGATCTATGTGTTTCTATCTATGCTAAGTTCAGATCTGCATATCTTTATCTAAGATGAGTTTAGATATGTTGTCTCTATCTATTTTGAAGGTAGATCTGTATGTTTCTATCTAAGTAGTTTAGATTTGAAATTGAATGAAGATTTGTATTACAGTCTTACTCTTTAGATATCCTAGATCTGTACAAGTAGTAAGATTGATATCTAAACTCTAGATCCAATTGTTTTGCTCTGAAATTTTTTAAAGATATCACTGTTATGCTCTACTACACAAATTCTAACATGGTATCATAGCTATGGACGTGACAGGAGCTCAAGAAGAAGTCTTGAGCCCACGTAGATCCTACTCCGGGAATTTGTTTTGCAGATCAGAAGTTCTTGGAAAGGAACTTAAATCTTTGTCATGACAAGAACAGATTAAAGTTAAATCTCTAGCATATATCCTTACCAACAGGTGATACTACTTGGATTTGTTTCTGCATCTTTCAGTGGGTTAGATCTGATTAAGGGTTTGAATGATTGTGGGTTTTGCATATGGCTGTGATCAAGTACATGCCCTTTTAGTCTAAAAGCTAAGAGCTTTCTATTTTTAGAGTCACAATACTAGATTGTCATCCTAAATGCATGCTAAAGTTAATCATTATAACTTGCATGTTCAACCTAACATTCTTTCATATTTTTCTCTATTTATTGATCAAGCCTCTTGACAAGAAGTAATCCTTTATCTGGACTGATTGATATGAAGGAGACAGTGAATGATTATCTTGCTTATTGATTTGTACTTGTGTGAGATGCAATTTTGGAAGCCTACTTGATTTTTTATAAAATGTCTAATGCGAGTATGAAAAAGTTTCCTTGTCAAGAAAATTCTAGAGGCCAGGATCCATTACCTCTGAAAGGAACTCTTAGTGAATTCCCTAGTTTACCCTTGATCACCAAGACTTCTCTTTTATATTGTTTGACTGAAAATTAAATGACAAACTCAGTTGAGAGAAGGTAAGATTTAGTCAAAGGACTGATGCAAAATGCTTGGAAAAACAATCATCATCTTAAGATGATAGGTGATAATTTTGTAAAGTTTTTTTTATTTGATAAGTACTCATCTTTCATTTAATAAGCTGTTGATAAATTACATTGTCTTAACTGAACTGCTGGTAATGGGATTTTTAAACTGTGCAATTGACAACACCTTATGCATACTCATGTTTTATGTTACAAAGATTGACCACAATACATTGAGTGGTAGAATCTCAGAAATGACTTTGGTGTTTAGCTTTGAATGGGATGACTCTTGACAATGAAGTCTTTGACATATTGTTTGCTTATGACAGTAAGATATTCTCTTAAGGATACTAAAGTTACTTGAACTAACAGATTTATTTCTGCAAAAGTCCTAGTTAATTTGAGACGGTAGCATGATACAAAGTTCATGCATAT
>SNQJ01S0023060.1:175298-200897 GCA_010110895.2 Picea sitchensis
CCCCCTTGTTTGTGGGACAAGGGACCTCCTCTGCCCAACGATTTGACTGGTAAAGTCTACAGAGGTATACATACCCTACCCCCCTCTAGATTTGAACTTGTGACCTCTTAGGAGGAAACACATGTTCTTAATCATTAAGCCCACTCAAATTATATGGCAGGGTGATGCCCGACATGTATATATTAGGGAATTTTAATGTTTTGTTAATATTTTTTATTTTAGAATTTTATTTTTTTTAATATATATTTTTTTAATTTTGACATGTTTTTAGTATTTTTTTTCGTTTCTTTTGTCATTTTTATTTTTTATTTTTTTTACGTTTCAATGGATTTTTTACTATTTATTTTTCAAAAAGAAATATATATATTTTAAAAATTAATGTTTTGCGGGGAAAATTTTAAATTTTTTTCATTCTTTTTTTTTCCAAATTTGGGTTTTGAATATATATTTTTAAATGTATTTTTTTAATGACATTATGTATTATGTTGTGTTTGGAATGATAAATTAAGATTTAAAAAGTAAGCATTTAAGGGTTGATTTGATGATTTTGTTTGCAGTAACGATGATTTTGATTACCACTTTAAAAAAATATGTCATTTTAATACCCCAAATTTAAAATGGGTGCTACCAGTAGTAGTACTTTTCAATTTGATGGTTGATTTTGAGGTTTTAGTTTTAATGGTACTGACTGCTAAAAATACGATTTCAAAATATCTATAAATTTAACGTTTTGAAAAAAAAAATCTGTAACATTAGTTTTTATTTAGGTGTTGATTTGAAGGTTTTTTTGAGCTACCATATGAGTTTTGAAGGACATGTTTGAAAAATGTTGTAATTTTAACCTTGTTTAAAATAATGGTAGCACCACTTTTTGATTTGGGGGTTGATTTTCATGTTTTTTTGGGAAAAATATGGGTTTTTTGGGCCATAGTTCTCATTAAAATAGTAACTTTCATTTCTAAATATTGGTTATGGTTAATAAAAAAGGTAGAGAAGAGAATCAATGTATGGTGCTATAGGTGGCTTACTCTGGGAGGTAGACTCACTTTGGTGAATTATGTTTTAAACAACATTCATGCTTATTGGTTCTCTTTGGCAGTGCTCCCTTCATCCTCAATAAATATTTTAAGGGGTAAAGTTTTTCGTTTTTTGTGGTCGAGAGCAACAAATCTGGTGGATAAATTGCATTTAGCTTATTGGGAATGGGTTTCTACACCCAAGTCTTTGGGCGGGTGGGGTATTAAACATTTAAAATGGTTCAATATTGCCTTGTCATTAAAAACGATTTGGAATGGTATTATTGGAAATGGGTTTTAGGGTGAGATTTTACAGGAAAAATATATGCATCGGTCCTCTTTGGTGGATTGGCTCGGGAAGTTTTCAAGGAAGATGGTAAAGGGTTCCATTATTCAACGAGGCTTTGTGAAGTATTTCCCTTGGATTTGTTAGAATCTTGCATGGGTAATAGGAAACGGTGCCTTTGTCTGGGTAGGTATTGACCCTTTTGTTGGAGGAGAAAAAGTATATTGTTTACCTGTTAGTTTGATTAATTTCTTAAATGAAAATGGCTTTTCACTTCTAAAACATTGCTATAGAATGCCTTACCTTAGCCATGGAAAATTGAACTGGTTATCGGTTCGTTCCTTGGGGCTGGTAGGTGATTGGGGTCATGCTTGGTCCTCATAGTACATTGAAGGTATTCGATCTGCTGGTATAAGGCTTACTGAAGTTAGTGATAACCTGGAGTGGATGGATAATCCTTTAGGTAAGGCAACCGCTAAAGACTTGTATTATGTGATTGCAAATGCATCTTCTCCTGGTATAGCGCCCTGGTGGGAAGAAAAACTTTGGAATGGAGTTTGCCATTAAAAATCAAATGTTTCTTATGGTTATGCCTAAAAAAGAGGATTTTGACATGGGATACCTTATGCAAGAGAGGTTGGTCTGGACCGGGTATTTGTATTGTTTGTAAAGAAGATGTTGAGTCTGTTGATCATCNTTTATTCATTATTCTCTTGCTAAATCTGTTTGGACAAAGTTGAAAATTCTTTTGGGTTTCAAGGAGGATTGGGGCATCTCTACACTGGCGCAGAACCTATCCTACTTGAAAAAACAAAATAAATCTCTAAAGGGGCTCCCAGGATTTACTTGTTGGGGTTTATGGTGTCATAGGAACAATTTGTTGTTTTCAAACAATACCTTTACCTTGGATAGTTTGGTGATCAATATTTTGAGCTCCTTTAAGGAACATCAGACTCAACCAAAGGAAAAATAAAATAAGTTTATTTCTTGTTTGTCTTACTCTGATAATGTTGTTCATGGTTTTTTCGATGGGGCTGCACAGGGAGTGGTATGTGAAGCTGGAAATTTTTTGCAATTAAGTTGCTCAGTCGCCTTTAAAGGATGGATGGCAGGGAGAACTAGTTCTAATACTAGATCAAGGCTTTTGGGCTTTTGGGGTTTGTTGGATATGGCAAGGATGTGGAATGTTGATTGTCTTCAGGTCTACAACGACTCAAAAATTGTCATAGATTGGATAAAAGGCATGGGAAATATTCAGAGCATCACTCATCTTCATTGGGGGCAGAGAATTAGTAATTTGGAAAAATCCTTTGAAAGAATTGAATTCAATCATATTTACAGGGAATTAAACGTGGAGGTTGACAGGTTTTCAAAAAAAGCAACTCACAAGTGAACCTGGTCCCTATTTCTATGAGGAAATCAGGGAGGGTGAGGTGGTCTTTTGAGACCATTTAGTTTTGTTCTAACTTAGGGGTTGATCCATAGATAGAAATGATGGTAGACAGTATTTTGGGGTTTTTGTATGACAATCTATAGCAAAATGTATAAGCAAGACTTAATGAGCGGTATTTTTGGTAATGGGAGTGGGTGTATGTAGTTAGTAGAAAGATGGATATGAAAAGGTGATCTTTTTCACATACACAAATCTGTTATGTAAAATTATCTTTGTAGTGAAAAAATAACAAACAATTTGACCAAAAATGATAGTCATTAATGGTAATGTTAAACTCTTAAATTCTTTTTTGTTTTTTTATTTAAATTTTTAACATTACCATTAATTGTTTCGGGATGTTTGAGAGTGGTTGCAACCTTACTGAACTATGGAGAAAATACAATTTCAATTCCATTCAAAATTCAACATAGTTAACATTTTTCAGGATTTTAGGATTGGTAGGATTATAACATTTTCTAAAAGATTGGTAGGATTGTGACATTTTCATTGGATTCTATCACTAATGAGGTTATGAGATTCACATTTAATCAAGTGCACCAATCCCTTTATGTACCTCCATGTTGGTGGTATTGATTGTTGAGCTCCTCTATCATGGACTTAGCAAAATGTACCCTTCACTCAAACCAAAATCATTAATTAGGCATATTAAGATTTTTCTACCATATTATAAGGCTTGGATTAAGCACTTTCATCAAAATTGGGTGGTGTTGATTGATGTCTCTAGCAAAATTGGGTATTGGGTGGTGTTGATTGATGTCTTTAGAGGGTCAAGGTAGAGGCAAAGGTTAGACAACAAGAGACAAAGGGTGATACTAATGATGAGGTTCCCAATATAAACGATGATGGAACATTGCTTGTCATTTAAATGTTCTTGTTGATTTCTTCATAATGCTTTCTTTCAAAATTTCAATATTTTTTTGGAATCATGGTTTGAAATCTAAATTTAAATATTTTATGTATTTTTTAGTAAACCAATTATGTGTTTTTTTTTAGCAAACAAATCTAAATGTTCTCATTTATTCATAATGTCGAAGTCTAAACGTTCTACGTTTTGACCCTTTCTGGTGATATTTTTCAGCCATATTTCCCTGAAATCTGGTGATAAATTGTTGGATCTGCATATTTGAGTGGTTAATTTTGTCTAATTTGAGGGCACCAATGGTTTTTCAGCATGTTGAACCCACTTATGCATTCATAAATACAATTTAAATAACAAAAAATTATGATTTCGTGCAGATTCATGTCGTCGGATTTTGGCAAAAAAAAAAAAAACATACAACAATTAGACAACACCATTCATAATGTTTTCTTTCAAACTTTCTATAATTTTTTGAATTATAGTTTGAAAACTAAAATTTAAATATTTTATGTATTTTTTAGTAAACCAATTGAATGTATTTTTTAGAAGGCCAATCAAATCAATCCCATTTTTTTTCAAAGATTTTTTTTTAATCCAACATATTCATGCACAATTTCCAAATCATTACAAGGTTAATTAGGCAGTTGATGCATGTCTTAGAGAATGTTACGAGTAATAACATGTATTTATCTCTATGGCATATATGTCCATGTTGAGGAACTTTTTATACCATATTCCAAGGCTATAGTGCCAAGTCTTGCTAGTTTCACTACCAATTCCTGCAAAATCTCCACTTGTCTAATTTATTATATGCCATCTTCCATGGTCTGTATCCTTTTCTTCCACTTGACCCTCACTGCAGTTGTGTAGTTTGAAAAAGTAGTGACTTCTAAACAATGCTACACCTCCACTCAATAAGGAGGATGTTCTTCTATCTATCATCCATTGGGAAAGTTAGGAACTAGCCTTTATCTTAATCTATCTAGTTGTGTTGTTGATTTAGTGCAACGAAAACTATATAGAGAATTTGCACAAAACAAATTGCTCAATGAAATCAAACTCTCGATATTCAAACTCCCATAACAGCGAAATAGACAACACTTGATATTTGAACCACCATAGAGGAGGGAAAAAACATCATATATTAGAAAATACAATCCATAGTAGCAGGATACACAATTTTTTATAAGAGATAATGAACAAGAATGGTACAACAATTCTAATGCATACCTAAGATAACAAGAATGCTACAACAATTCTAATGCATACGAAAGATAACAAATAGCTAAGACATATGTTGAGCCCTACATCAAATCAAAGAGGAAGGAATAAAGAAGGAATATAACCACTATACTATAATTCCAAGATGTACATGTCTTCAAACTCAACAAAATGCAGTGCATGAAATTGAACAAGTTTCAGACCCTCCATTTTAGCTTATAGAGCCCTAGTGGTGACATAGATAAGAGCCACAAAACTTGTAGGAAGATTTTGAGGTAATTCATCAATTATTTTCTCCAAGTTATTCTCTTCTTCTCGAGATTTTTTTGTATTAGAAAGGACATAATATTCACTTTATAAAATTATAAAATTTTACATAGGAAAGAGAGACATTAAATTTTAGTAGTATTTCAAATAAGAAAGCTTAAATAAATTGTTAGAAACAAAATTAATAAATTAGTTTCATGAATTGTTTATTTTACAAGGTAAGAAGTAGAGTCATTGCATACTTTTTTTCCTCAGAAAAATTTCGCTTTATATTAAAATAGTAATATAAACTGGTCTATACAATGATCCCAGAAAAACAGAAAAAAAAACCAGCAAATGAGTGCCCCTTTCAAGAGAAAATCAAGGAGGATCTAGTAGTCGGAAGCCAATACATAATCAACAAGATACCAATATGTCAAATGTTGAAAGAAAAAAAACAGATGAGACCAAGAAAGACAATAGAAGCCTAATACCCAAGTACTGTATTAGATCAACTCAGCATCTGAGAATAAGCAAAGATCACAAAATTTAATATAATTCAAGTGTACGAAGAGGACCCTCATGTTCCTCAATGCATTGAAAGTAGTAGATTTTTCCAGGAGCTTTTAGAAGAGCCTTCTTTGAAATTCTATCCACCACTTCATTGTCTTCTCTATAGACATGAGTAAAGGAGATAGGTTGGAAGAGGCCAATAAGAATTCTTATTCTGAGTTTCCAGCATTCTAAGTTGACCACTTGGAGGCGACCCTTCTCCTTTAACCAATCAATAATGATCTTGGAGTCGCCCTGTACTAGGATAGAATAAATGGATAGTCGGGAGGCAAGAGTGAGAAGTGCCCAAACTCCCAACAATTCCGCTCTATTATTTGTCCCTTAGCCACAGTTTATGTATCATTTGTAACTGCAATAATCATTCAACTTTATAATGCCTCCTGCACCACTGTTCAGGCCCGAAGACTCCGCTGCACCATCAAACCAGCCAATTAGTCCACTCCAATTGTGGCTAATATGTCCCTTTTTCCGATTTATGTTTCTCGGAATCTCTTTATAATCCTGCAGTGCAGTTGTAACACGATAGAATACCCGCTTTAAGGAAGGATATTGATCATCAAATATCGGTGAGTTTCTTTCCTACCACACAAACCAACAGATGAAAGCTGGCAAGTTTGTAAGTGTTTTAATTTGTTTGTGCCAGGAATTGAAGCATTCCTCAAGACTAGTACCCGACCAAGTAAACCAAAGGTAATGAAGAAGTTGAATTTTGTTCTAAATCGTCACAGTGAAAGCACAGTCAACTAGCAGGTGGTGTGTCGTCTCACAGTTGGTTTTGAAAAGGATACAATAGCTTGGTCCTATGAAGCCTCTGCGTTGGAGAACCTCCCAAGTGAGGATTCTATTTGCAGTTGCCAGCCAAATGAAGATTTTGGCTTTTAATGGACATGCCCAAGACTAGAGAGCCTTTTTCCAGCCGCTGATTATATGTGTCCATTTCTTTTTTTCCACCACCAGATAATTTTTTTTTACCAAGGTAATGCCAGTCTGATCTCCACCTGTCCATATTAATGTGTTTGGAAAATCGTGTCACTGAACACCTGAGTTGATGAGGCTACGTCTAAATAATTCCCATTCAATCAGATTTTGTCCCGAAAGGTTTAATTCCGCTCCAGAGTGCCAAATAGATGTAGATGTGCCCGCTCGGTTTATCTCAGCAGCCTGATAGAGGTGATAGATCCCTTGACGGTTGATATTTCTGATAAGTTCTTCTTATAAGATGGAAGACTCACCCATGCCCAATATGCAGTCATGTCCCACCATAATGTTGTGCCTCGAGACAGGTCTCCACGCAATATAATGGAGGATTATGTGGGCAGATTTTAATAGGTGTAACCAGGACTGTGATCCTTTGGCTCTATTGAAGCAAAAGTAATGGAGCCAATTGCCCACTGAGCAGGCTGGAAAATATTTTGATTTTAGAACCCGATGCCAGAGGCCATCGTGCATTAAATCCCTCCAGAGAATGTTTGCTGCCAGTGCTCTGCCAAAACAAGGGATGTTTCTCAGTCCCCACCCCCCGAGGGATTTAGGGCAGGCAATGTGAGTCCAGTTGCAGACATGGATATTTTTCTTTTTTTACCGCCAGACCAAAGAAACCCGTGAGTGAGTTGGCAGATTCTATGAAGAATAGTGGCGGGAATGTTTGATAAAGTCAACCAATACATTGGTTGGCTCTCAATTACTGCTTTGATCAGGACTAGACGGCCCCCAATGGACAGCCCTCGGTTACACCAGAGTCTTAATCTCTTTTCATATTTTTCTAAGAGCCATAACCAATCCTCTGTCTTGTACCACCCCATCTTCAAAAATTATCCAAGATACGTAAAACCTTTCTCCATATCCTAGAATTGGAAATGGAATAGTGCTTTAATGCCATCAAGTACCTGTTGGTTGGCACCAAAATGCAGGAGTGTGGTTTTATGCGCATTAATATGGAGGCCCATTGCACTACAGAATAGCTACAAAACAATGCTAATCTCCTTCCATTCTTCTATGGATGCTTTAGTCATGATTAAAATATCGTCAGCAAATAAAAGATGCAAAATATGAATATATTTGGAAAACTTGATACCTGTCAGAATTCCTTCCTCTTGTTTGTGCTTTAGAGCCAATCTCAAGCCTTCCATAACCAAAACAAATAACAAAGGTGAGAGAGGTCAGCCCTGCATGAGACCCCTTTCACAGTGAAAGAAATCTGAAGGTTCACCATTAATCAAAACAACAAAAGTCGTTGAAGTAATACAACCCATGATCCAGTTGGTTGTCGGAATACCAATACCACTCTGCAACAATACTAGTCTGAGAAAATCCCAATTGATAGTGTCATAGGCTCTTTTTAAGTCGATTTTAAGGATAAGTGCCTGCAGTCTTTTTTCTCTGATGTTGTGAAGACACTCTTGAGTTGTTCCTATCACATCTATGATTTGTCTTCCTTTTAAGAAGCCAAATTGTTCCTCGACAAGGGAACGAGAAAGAATCGGACGAAGTCTAGTGGCAAGGATGTTAGTAATAATTTTATAGTTGAGATTACAAAGAGCAATTAGTCGAAAATCGTCGAAGGTGGCTGGGCCATTCACCTTAGGAATTAATGCAATAAAAGTTGAATCAAGTGATCTAATGACCTCTCCTTTAAGATGAGATTCTTCAATGGCTAATATGAGGTCATTTGCAACCAGTTCAAAAAACAAAATGTAGAACTCAACTGTCCACCCGTCAAGACCCAGACTTTTTTCTTTGGTCATACCATTTATTGCCTCAAAGATTTCTTCTTTTGTAACAGCTGATTCTAAAAGGAGAATGTCTTCTGCCGTAAACATGTTGGGATACAATCTCACTAAGTCGACTTGATCAACTATAGTGTTCTATTCTAAAGCTTTGTAAAAGGAGGAGAAGTGGTGCTTTTCTTGCCTTTTAATGGCTTCTTGATTGAGGTGTGACTGGCCCTCGTCATCTAGAATTTCCCACATATGCTTTTTATTTCGTCTGTGGCTCACAAAATTAAGAAAATATTTTGTGTTTTTATCGCTAGATTTTATCCACGTAGCCATGCTTTTCATACGCCAACGTTCTTCATCCTCCAATAGAAGTTTATTACACTCAGATTCACAGAATTTTAATTTATTTTCTAGATCAGAATTTGGATCGGTGTGGAGGCTTAAATTTAATAGTTCAACGAACTCTGCTTCTAGAGAAACCAATTTACAACTTTCCTGTTGTTTCTTTTTTGTGATCCAGGACTTCACTTGTGCTTTTAAATAGTTAAGTTTGGCAGCTAGCCTGTTGAGCACCAACTTCGCTTGTAACCTGTGGAGAAACCCAAACGGAGTGCACTAGATCACGAAAAGACTCTTCACCCAAATGAGTTGCTTTAAATTTGTAAGGGAAAGCAATTTTGTTGTGGACAAAAGCCAATTGGAAGAGAATCGGAGCATGGTCCAAGACAAATGGAAATGAGACCTAGGATCTGTATCGAAAGTATCAGTCAGAAGTGTTGTTGAGATAAAAAAATATATCCATGCATTTTTTAATGCTTTGACTCCCATGTCTACCATTGCACCAGGTGGGCACCCGTTCAGTCGGCTAGATATCCACTAGTTGACTATTTGTGAAGAGATCCGAGAAGAATCCTCCCAGGGGATAAATAACCGCAGCAACACCCCAAATTTCCTCAGTGCCTATGGTAAAATTGAGATCCCCCGCTAGAATGAGAGAATCTGAGTTAAGAAGTCCGTTGGCTTGAACACGATTCCAGAATGCTCTACGTTTCAAGCAGGGCCCATATGAGTTGATGAGAGAGAGTTTTTTATTATTGGGAAGATGATAACATGTGAGTAGGATTCCACCTACACACATAAATGCTTCCAGTTCAAATATGTGTGGATTCCAAGCAACGAGAAGTCCTCCAGAATTTCCCATGAAGCTGAGAGCGTAGACCATCCAGGAGGGACAGAGAGAAAAAAGAAATTTTCGTGCCTTTTCTTCATCCACCAGTGTTTCTTGGAGAAAAATGATGTCAGGCTTATTAATGTCAAGGAGTTTGCGCAAAGAAGGTAGTTTACGGGGCCCTTCCACCCCTCTGATGTTAAGAGAGAAGAGGATCATGATTTTTCCCTGGCTTGGGCTTTCATGCCTCTAAGCGCCCCTTTATCAGAAGTTGAAGCTGTGTGCAAATTGGTAGAGGAAGTATTCAGTCCTACCTTCTTTCGAGCACTACGGGTTTTAATCGGCGAGATCTCCATTCCCAAGCCACGAGACCAGGATAGATGCTTCTCCTGAAGGATTCCTGAAGTAGGTGAGGGTTGAGTGGGAAGGCAAGAGGGAGTCCCCTGTTGTGCTTACAAGCCCTAATAAGTCATTATAGGGATGGAATTGGCAGAATCGGGACAGGAAGGGTTTGACGAGTCTGAAATAGTGTTGGAGACAAAAAACTTCAAATGGTCAGAAGGAAGGGAAGGGGTATTCCTATGAACATTGGGTGAAGGATGTTGTTGGACATCAAGATCCCAATAAGTGGGCAAAAGATTTGGATTATCCGATTCAGTGTAGAAGGGTTCCGAAGAAGCATTCACTGCCATAGGTGCAATGGTATCCCGAGAAGTGATGGATAAAGGAGGATTTTTTGAGGGGGAAGATGGATGCAAGGCTTCTGTCAATAGAGAGGGTTGTCGAATAGCACAAGAAGGGGCAGAGGGTGTTTCGACTATGGCAGGGACTTGTAGGCTAACCAGGGAAAGTTCAGAGGTGAAGGTGGAGAGAGCAGAGGTGGTCACAAGATGTAGATCAGAGGATTTTTCTAAAAAATCCCTTTCCCAGAGTGAGAGCTTAGAAAAAAGAGTAGGGTAGTATGATTTTAGCTTACCAATAAGCGTTCCCATGGAATCGTCAAGAGGAATTTCTACTACATCTCCTGATGCAGCAGTCAGGACAACATCCTCCTCTTCACTCATATCTGCAGTAGCGAGTGAGTCATCCAAAAAGTCCTTAGACTTCCCAAAGCTAGTCCCCTTTGAACAGTCATTTCTGAGATGGCCTGTATGCTGACAATTGGAACATTGGAAGGGAATCCCCGGATAGTCCAGGCGTTGGATCATAACCTACCCTCGCCACTCAAGTTCCAGATCCTCCATTAACCCTGCGTGAATGTCAATCTCAACCGAGACTCTGGCCATTCATTTGTCCTGAGAGTTAAGGCAATGTTCATCAACTTTCAAGAATCGACCAAGAAGGTTACCAATGGCCTTCAAATCCATCTTGTTCCACAGGTTAAGAGGAAGACCCAAGAGCAGGACCCAAATGTGGCGAAGGTTGAAGTATTCAGTGGCTAGGTTAAAGCATGTGCGCCACCTCTTTAACATGATACTGCCTCCTTCAAAAGCCCAAAAGCTGGAGAGAATAAGTTCAACGTCTTCCAGAGAGTTGAAGACTAAACCAAACCAGCCGAAATTGAGAGTCCAGTGCTTTGGCAGATAGCCCAGGATAGAAAACCAGTGGGTCTGCATCCAGTCTTGAATGTAGTGGAGCACCTAGACTTGTAGGCAAAACGTCCAACTAAATCACAGAGCGATAGTTGGCACGTTTCCTCCAACCCGACATCCATCCCAATCACCAGTCTTCTCCTTTGTTTCTTCGGCTTCCAGATCTTACCCGAGGTCTTGTTTCTCGCAACTTTCAAGTTTTGAAATACTGGAGAGGAAAGTGTTGGAACATGAGCAGTCTCAGGAGAACCCTGATGTGAACTTGTTCCCAGACTGCTATTGGAAGGAAAATTGTGGTTGCAAGTCTTGCGAGAAATAGAAACAGGAGTCGAGTGACCCTCAGAGTGAAGTACTGGGCCTGCAGAGGCAGTATATTTATCGTTCTTTTTATCCACACTGGAGGAAGCCAAGTAGGAAGGCATAGAAGCCTTAGTTGTAGTATTTTGTGGAATATTTCCAAGTAGTATTCCGCCATTATCTTTTCCCAGATTGTCAATGATATAGTTGAGTTGATCACTCTCCCAAACCACCTTGTTTTTTGTGCCTAGATGAGCACTGGTCGTTCTAGACATTATCTAATAAGTTCCCACCAATCAGATAAGGAGAACAGGTAAGGGACCGGTTTGTATCAAAGCAATGGGCCATAGAATCGAGTTGTTGACAAAAACGAGAAGAAAAAACCAAATGATGGTGGGACCCTGAGCAGAGCTTCTGAGAAAACAATAGAGAGTTCTTGCCAGAGTGTCAAGGCAAAACCACTCTTGAGATGACACTGCAAAACTGTAAACCAAGTACTAAACATAGAAATCCACCATGAAGATCTGAGTTCAAGTTCAAAAAATAACTAAATATAGAATCCCGCCTAAAAGTTCTGCACGCCAATGCCTCCTCTCCATCTTTCCTCAAGTTCCCCAGCTAAATAACACTTATTGCAAAACTGTAAACCATGTACTAAACATAGCAATCTGCCATGAATATCTAAGTTCAAGTTCCAAAAATAACTAAAGATAGAATCCCACTTAAAAGTTTTTATTTAGCTTCCTTTTACCCGTAACTAAAGTGAATACTCTTAATTCTACCTACCTGGAACCACACAAAAATCCAACTCAAATATAACGTCATGTTGAAGAAGAAAAACATTATGGTTATTGTGGCACTTCTTATTACCATTATCTGGATGTTTTGATAACGTTAATATTCATTATGGTAACTTCAGGCACGTGACACTCTATAAACAGAGCTTCTAGAGAGTCATTGCATACTTGCTCTAATCATGGTTGAGCATGTCAATTCCAAGGATTGGTCCATATTTAGCAAACAAATGGTTGGCATTAAAGGTCCCTATTCAAACTCTATTCCACATAGACTATTTAATTATAGGTTAACCAACTTGGAGAGGCTTCCCTTGGTGTTGCAACTAAAATAGAAAAACCTCCATTAGCTTTATAGTGTTTCATTTCTTAGAATCATTTGTGCATATATGCATTTCTAGTGGTGTTGGTAACATCTCCATTGCATCACCAAAAGGAACAAATTAAATTTATCTTTTAAATCTCATTTAGAAACTTGTAATTATAATTGTAGCTACTGGAAATGCATGTATGCAAAAATGAGAGCTTAATTTTATAACATGAGCATTCAACACCATAGTTTCTCAATCCCATAGTCTTCCATAGTGCTTTATCTACCTCGCACCATGGCACAATGGTTACATATTCTCTATGTGGATTCATACTTCAATGACATAATTGTAGGGTGGGATCACTAGGATGAAAGCAGTAAAGATGTATGGGTAGAATTAATTAGATAACATACTTATTCTTTGTTATATATATTAATCAATGGACATAAATGCGCACTGGCTATATTAATGATTATATTGGCTATTTTTGTATAATTTTGTTCCCTTCTATTTTAAATGAGTTACTTGTGAGTTGTGAGAAGATTTGTTATATTTGACATGTTATTGACATGAATTGATTTGGGTTGGTTTGGTTTTGTAGGCATTCAACTATATGATACGAACAACCAAAAAATGTGAAGATTCTCTTTAGCAACAAGAAGAAAGATTCAACCAACCTCTTTCCAAATATCTTTTGTATATATAAAATAGATAGCCAAATATTCTACCTTAGATGTTCACAATTCAAAGCATAAGGATGACAATTCCTTGCTTTGCTTCATTTTATAAAATCACACCAGCGTTTGTGATTATGAAACCTATCATGCTTAGGATAGTCACTAGATTTTTTTTAAGATAAGCATTGAAACAACTAGTTTAAATAGTTGTGGCCCTTGGTGTTAGCACGAAAATTTGCACTATCAAATTTGTTCAATTTTGCAGTGACATGGCATTTTTTTTGCAGTGCTAGTGAAACTTGGTGATGTCGTAGCGCTCATTTCATAGCGTTCGAAACCAGTTGTTGGCAGCCAAAAATTGTGGCTTTGGTCGAAATTGTGTTCTTGTGATTGACTACACTGTTCGTTAGGTCTAGATCTTGGGTTTCTTTTGTAATATTCCAGATATAAAAAGTATGCAGAACATAAATAAATAGCTAGAAATGGCATATGAACAACAATATAACTAGAAAAAATACCACAATAATACCAAAATGATGCCAGAACAATACCAGAAAGAACACTTTCATTACTGAGAGAAATGTTCACTTTCCTCTTTGAGGGGGAAACCTCCAACAGAGCAAAGCTCTATTACAATAATATCCAAGACAAAATTTCTCATACCCTCAACTCCTATTTATACTAAATATGTATATCAAAAGAACCATCTAGAGGAAGATCCTTCTAAAAGCGGAAGCTTTTATTAGGTCTTCTTACATTGGACTTATTCTTCCTTATTTCTAGGCCTTATTAATATTGACCTTTATTAAATGGAAATATATTATTCTACCTACGTGAGGGGTTAGGTCCCTAACATGTCCTCCCCCTTAAAAACAAATTTGTCGTCAAGGCTTGATATGGGGAAATTGTTGCAAAATAGTAGATGGTTCCCAAGTGGCATTTGTTGGAGTTGTATCTTTTCACTGGACTAATACTTCCTTTATGGTTTGTTGACGTAGTCAACACTCACGCTGGTCCAAAACGGCTTGTGGTTGTAGCCAAATGGAGCCTTCTTCGTCAAACTCGGGAAGGTTGGTTTGAGTTTGGCACTTAGTTCTAATCACCTTCTTTAAGCAGGAAACATGAAAAACATAATGGAGCTTAGAATGACTAGGCAAAGCTAGCTGATAGGCCACCTGTCCCTCACGCTTGAGAATGGTATAAGGACCATAAAATTTTGGCGCCAGTTTTTGAAAATGGTTAGCCTTGAGGGAATTTTGCGTGTAAGGTTGCAGTCAAAGAAACACATGATCCCCTTTTGCAAATTGATGTTTAGAGTGACCTTGATTTGCTTGTTGCTTCATGAGATTCTGGGCAATGACCAAATTCTCTTAGAGGGTATGAAGAATATATTCTTGAACTGTAAGCATTTGGTCAATCACCTGGACCTTCAAGACACCTGACAAATATGAGATAACTGAAGGTGGATTTTTTCCATATACCACTTCAAAAGGATTCGTGCCCATAGATGTATGGTACGAAATGTTATACCACCATTCAGCTAGTGGTAACCATTGAGCCCACTGATTCTACCTTTCCGATGCAAAACATCTCAAATATGTTTCCAAACATTTGTTGAATACTTCAGTTTGACCATCAGTCTGGGGATGATAAGTTGTGCTGAGATGCAATTGGGTGACTTGTAGCTTGAACAGTTTTTGCCAAAAATTGCTGGTGAAAGTTGGGTCATGATCAGAAACAATAGAATGTGGCATGCCATGAAGCTTGAAGACCTGATCCATGAAAATTTGAGCCACAGTGGATGTTGTAAATGGGTGTTGAAGAGCACATAAATGAGCATACTTGGAAAGACGATCAACTACCACCATGATGATTGATTTATTGCTCGATTTAGGTAAGCCTACAATAAAATCCATAGAGATAACTCGCCAAATAGCAGGTGGAATCGAAAGCGGTTGTAGTGTTCCAGGAGATTTGATTGTTTCATCCTTGTTGCATTGACACACATCACATTCAGCCAAAAAATTATGAAGATCTTGTTTCATACCCTCCCAGAAAAAAGAACGTTTGACCTTGTCATAGGTTTTGGTAAACCCGGAGTGCCCAGTTGTGGGTGTAGCATGAAGCTCATAAAGTACCGTGGATTTAAGTTTTGATTGTTTACTTAAATACAAATGGCCTTTGTATCAAATCTCATCATTAAGCCAAGAGTTCCATGGGGAAACTGGAGAATTGGACTGCAATTGTTGTATCAGATGTGAACTTTTGGGATCATGTAGCCATTCCTGGTGAAAAACTTGGAGCCAATCTGGTACAATTAGAGAGAGAGAGAAAAGGGACCCTTCATCTTCATATTTACTGGAAAGTGCATCAACAGCCACATGGTCTTTTCCTTTCTTGGAAATGATCTCATAATCATATCCAAATAGTTTAGTCACCCATTTTTGTTGCTCGAGGAAGGAAAGACGTTGTTCCAGAAAATACTTGAGGCTTTGATGAACTGTCTTAATTTGGAAGCATTTCCCTAATAGATAAGGGCCCCAAAGATCCATGGGATGCAAAATAGCCAACATTTCCTTTTCATAGATTGATTTTCCCAAATTTCTCTCGGACAGTTGTTTGTTGGTAAAGGCCAAAGGCCAACCCTCTTGCATAAGGACAATGCCAATTCCTTTCCCGGAAGCATCACATTCCAAGACAAAGGTCTTTGTGAAATCGGGAAGGGCTAGGACTGGAGTGGTGCACATGGCCATCTTCAAGGTTTGAAAATCCTGAGTAGTTGTTGGAGTCCAAGTGAAAGAATTCGTTTTAAGGAGTGCAATGAGAGGTGCCGCAATCTTTCCATAATTCTTAACAAACTTCCGATAATAACCTATTAAACCCAGAAATCCCCGCAAGTTTTTGAGAGTCTTTGGGTGAGGCCAATCTTGCATAGCTTCAATATTTTTAGAATCCACCCTGACTTCGGCCTTTCCAACAAGATGACCCAAGTACTCGACTTACGAGGCGCCAAAAGCACATTTAGATTGTTTGAGGAAAAGTTAGTGCTGAGAGAGTAGATGGAGAACTCGATCCACATGAGCAAGATGGGTGGTCCAAGTTTTGTTGTAGATGAGGATATCATCAAAGAAAACTAAGACAAAATGACGGAGAAAAGGACGGAAGACATGATTCATGAGGCTTTGGAAAGTAGAGGGAGCATTACACAAGCCAAAGGGCATGATCGAAAACTCATAGTGGCCCTCATGAGTTCTAAAGGAAGTCTTAGGAATGTCTACCTCTTTCATACAGATCTGGTAGTAGCCAGAACAAAGATCAAGTTTAGTAAAGAATTGGGCACCACTTAATTCATCCAAGAGGTCATCAATGACAGGAATGAGAAATTTATCTTTAATGGTGAGTTTGTTGAGAGCGCAGAAGTCAGGAAACATGTGCCAAGAGCCTTCTTTCTTAAGGATCATGACCACAAGAGAAGAGTAGGGGCTCATACTAGGGTGGATAACACCTGCATTGAGCAGTTCTTGAACCATTTTATCAATTTCATTTTTTTGGGAAAGGGGGTGACGATAGGGACAGATATTGGGAGGAAGGCTTCCTGAGACAAGGGGAATGTAATGATCATGAAAACCATGCGAAAGAGGGAGTCCCTGGGGAGTGGAAAAAACCACTTGATGTTTAGAGAGGATGGATTGGAGGTCCTACTGCACAAAGGGTGTCTCAGTTGCTTGTATGGCATGGAGTTGGGAAATAATGACAGAATGACCTTTTTTGAGCAGCTTTTCCATGCGATGGGAACTAATGATCTCTAGGGAACTGACAGTGATGCCTTGGAACTTATATTGTTGGCCCTCCTGGTCGAATTGCATGGTTAATTCCTTAAAATCCATGAGAATGGGACCCAAAGTCCTTAGCCATTATGCACCCAACACAATGTCACAACCTCCCATGTCGATAGAAAACATATGAGATTTCAGGTGGTATTCACCAATTTGGAGACGCACATTTTCACAACGCCTTCCACATTTCATGGACCCACCATTCACAATCATGATTTGGAAATTATTGACTGCATGGATATAGCAATTAGTTTCTTGGGTAATGCGGCGATGAATAAAATTATGGGTGCTTCCACTATTAACAAGAATGATGACCTTCCTATGCTTGATGTAACCAATTAGCTTGAGGGTTTGGGGAGCAGAGAAGACAGTGAGAGCATTTAATAAAATGATCGGTTCTACTTTGGGAGGGTCTGAGGGAGGGATTATGTCAGTGGGCTTAGGTGACACATACACAAAGGGAGCCTCAACATCCTCTTTCGAAACATCCTCTGAGATGGCCAAAAATATTTTTTGTTCCTTACACTTGTGTCCCAGAAAATATTTGTCATCGGAATTATAACAAAAGCCTTTGAGTTGGTGTTCAACCATTTCAGTCTTGGTCAATTTCTGGATCTTTAGTGGAGTAGAAGGAGGAGTGGGAGTTATTGGTTTAGTGCGAGGAATAAAGGAGGGTTTTCTATTTTGAGAAGAGATAACCTGTTGTGCTTCCTTATCTCTTTTAGTATCGTCCAACCAACTCTGAGGCCGAGCCATGAGGACATGAGAACGAATCTCATCCTTGAGGCCACTGATAAAAAATTCTCGGAAAAAAGCATCAAACATGCCCTCTATACGAAAATCCAATCTCCCAAAAGAAACTATAAAGTCTTCCATGGTGCCAGATTGTTTCAACTTTATCAAACAGCCTAAATGGTTGGTGTCAGTGTCAAAGTGTTCATAAATCTATGCTACAAAGTGTGTCCAAGCCACATACCCTTGGCGGGCATTTTTTCTCCATTGCACCATTGCCAACGTTCTTGATCTAGATGGAGAACACCATACTAGAGTTTGGCCAACTCATCTGTAATTCTATACAAAGAGAAATAATGTTCCATTTGAGTTACCCAGCCAGTGGGATCCGATCCATCAAATTTGGTCACATCCACACGCGGAAGGCGTAGGTCACGTTGAAAGTGATGGGGCTGAAAATTCTGGGAATGAGAGGATGTTTCACCTTCGGTATGCAAAGGTGGGTCAGATAAGAGAAGATCTGCAGGGATATGTAGCTTGGTGCAAATCATCGTAGTGACAGATTCAAGCTGGGTAGTAATGTCTTGTTTGAGCCCTTGTTTGAGTTTCGCGATTAAGGCGGCGATGGAGTAATGCATATTTTGATTGATGGTGGCGATATTGGCACTGAGTTGTCACACTTCTTGTTGGGTTTCTGTGAAATTAGAGTGCAAGGTAGTGAAGTGAGCTTCCAAGTCTTGGCTACGGGTATGGGCCATGATGACGAGGGAACATGAAAAGGGGCGGGTGGGACCACACAGAAAATGGGTTATGGGTGAAGTGTATCACAAAGATCAGGGCGACGAGTGGAATCCAATGGGGTAAAGCCCAAATAAGGGTGTTGGAAGGGGGTCAGGTCCACAAGGAAAAAAAATTACTGAAAAATGATAGGTATGACTGCGATAAGGGCGAAGAGAGAAATCTAACGAAATAGGTCTCAAATAATGGTGCCAACAAAATCCATACTTTTTTTTTTTACTCCTGCGGAGTTATACTCCGATCTAAAGAATATTGTAGTGATGAAATTCTCAAATTCTTAACAGGAAGAAATGTGTAGTAATTTCACAACTCGAATGCAAGAGACACAGTTGCGCCACAATAGATCTTGTTTGTTCTGTTTTTGTTTCCGTCCCAAGGGTTAGGTATTCAAGGGTTTTACAGACAAAGGTTTGCCCTGTGCTATAGTTCTCTGATGTATGTGCGGGGTCCAACAGTAGTACTCGGCCCAATATATCAGGGCACCAACTAAGGAGGCTAGACCGTGCCCTTAGCCGTACTACCTGACTACCCAGGTACTAAAGAGTATCTTCCCGAGTGTTTTTCTCGGTGGCACTATAGCAGTCAGACGACCGATTAGTTTATCTATGGAGGGATTCAGGAGATCTAGGCCTATCCATATATAGGTGTTGTGTAATGCGCTAACACTCAAAGGGGTACCAATATGGGTTACAAGGGTGGCCAATAGATGTGCGCTTAAGTACCACTTGTATTTCATGCGTGTATGAATCTCCAACTGCGGGTTTATGCACGTAATGACATATATCTGTAGCTTAAAGATGTCGGAATACATCTCTACCTTGAAAAAAATTAACCCACAATTTTATGTCGAGGAAGGTGCTCTGATACCACTTGTAATATTCTAGATATAAAAAGTATGTAGAACAAAAACAAATAGCTAGAAACTGCAGATGAACAACAATATAACTAGAAAAACACCACAATAATACCAAAATGATGTCAAAATAATATCAGAAACAACACTTTGATTACTGAGAGCAATGTTCACTTGCCTCTTCGAGGGGGCAACCTCCAACAGAGCATAATTCTATTACAATAATATCCAAGACAAAATTTCTCATACCCTCGACTCTTATTTATACTAAATATGTCTATCAAAAGAACCATCTAAAGGAAGATCATTCTAGAAGTGGAAGCTTCTATTAGATTTTCTTACATTTGACTTATTCTTCCTTATTGCTAGACCTTATTAATATTGACATTTATTATATGGAAATATATTATTCTACCTATGTAAGGGGTTAGGGCTCTAACACTTATGGAAAAATGTAATAAAATTATGGACAAAATTTTGGTGTTTAATTGTGTTCATGTGAACATTGTTCATCAAGTATAGATCTTGGGTTTTTTTTGGAAAAATATAAAAAGTTTATGGACAAAAATTTGGTGTTTAAAAGGTTATAAATGCTCTCAAGAATAACACAGTTTATAAATTTGTTTATAAAAATATAAAAGCGCACAAGATTGTGTAACAAGTCACAATAGAGGAGCCCACAAGGACGTTTCATTTGCACAACAAAATATAATTCGAAAGCACCGGTGTATTTAAACAATCGAAAGTTTTTTGTACTCGTCGATGTGGGATATATCACATATACACAAATGCTAAATCCTCCAGCTGTGCAAAGCGCTCAAAGGTATCGATGGCAGCATTCAACGCCTATCGATGGCACCAAGAGCAAGTATTCAAGCGTTAATCACCATGGCAAAGTGTTCCAGTTGACAAACGCCGAGTTCGAGCAATGGGAGAGTGCCTATATCCGAGCATCGACAGTGTTTTTACAAGGTGCCAAGTCCACAGCAAAAGACGAGACCACTTATCAAATGCACGAAGGAGAAAGCTCGAACCAAATAACAAGTGTCAATACGCAGAGCGCCGAGCAGAGAATCTAACACTACGCAGATGGAGATTTTTCCATTGATAATCAACCGCCAGCTATACATAAAGAGCTCTGTTCATACCTTGAAAGTTTATTTTCACCCAGGGATCGAATTAAGCATTCAAGTTATATATCCGACCTGCTGTAAATTATATAATAGATTCTTTGAGCAGTTTCTCAGTGGATTCATTTGTGCCAGTGCTAGTGACATTACTTAACCACAAGAGCAATCCAAAAATAATGCTTCTGGCTGCCAAAGCTTTAACTCATCTTTGTGATGTTCTTCCCCAGGCTTGTGTCTCGGTCATGCACTATGGTGTCGTTCCTTCTTTCTGCAATCGGTTGCTGACTATTGAGTATATGGATTTGGCAGAGAAATCTTTAGAAGCACTTGAGAAGATATCTCATGAGAACCCCATTGCATGCCTTCGTGTTGGTGCTCTAATGGCAGTGCTATCTTATCTGGATTTTTTCCCCAGCGGTGTCCAGAAGGTAGCAATGTCCATTGCTGCAAACATTTGCAAGAAGCTTCCATCTGATGCAACGGATTTTGTAATGGATATTGTGCCAATATTGACAAATCTTCTTCAATTTCATGATTCAAAGGTGGTAGAACATGCATCTGTTTGTTTGACTCGAATTGTAGAATCTTTTGCCTCTTCTTCCGAGAAATTATATGAACTCTGTAATCATGGCTTGGTTACAAAAGCATCAAGACTTATATATGTTGGTACTTCAGGAAGTGGCCAGGCATCTCTTAGTACATCGACATATACGGGTTTGATTAGGATTCTATCTAAATTTGTTGGTGAATCTGCTTTAGCTGCTAAGATGCTTCTTGATCTCAATATAAGCAGCATTGTTAGAGATGTTCTCACTGGTTCTAGCCTGGTGCCAAGCATGTCAGGTTCCCTTGCTCTGGACAGACCTACTGACCAGAGGCATGAAATTGTGACTTTACTGAATGAGCTTCTTCCACCTTTGCCTGAAGAGACAATTTGTCTTCCTCCCAATTATAGTTTGTATTCTAAATGTTTAGCAAAGAATCATGTACTTGATAATAATACTAGTGTAAGAGGAACATATGAAAGGCCTCCTACAGGAATTGCAGGATGCTTTTTACTAAGCCAAGGTCAATTTAATGCATTTCTGAGAAGAGGGCCTGAATAGAATCCAAAAGCATTAGAACAATCTAGTATCAGACTCAAACACATTCTCTGGCTCCAATTGAGTCAGAACTCTCTTTGGAAGATAGAGCTCAGGACAATATTGCAGGGAATTTTGTGGTTGGGATTACTATTGCTCAGGAAATTTTAGAACATTATGGTAGTGTCCTTCATATGTCACTTCATTATTTACCAAATGCATTGTTGCAGGCAAGAACAGAACTTTCTCAGCGAGCCTACGCTGCGAAAGTGTTGTAGGTGGAGGTTTTGCAGCACCAGGGGCCAGAATTGAACTAGGGACGCTACAGAAGTTCCCGATTTTGCTCAAGCTCAACTTATACATCAAATTTTGGCTCTCACATGGATGAATCGACATCAAGGCAACATAGAACCATTAAATGAAGATAAATCCTCATCTACATGTGTTGTCTATCTTTCGGATGGCTAAAGGAATCCTAGTAAAAACTGAATCCTAAAAGTAAGAGATGACATGTGTTGTCTATCTTCTGGATGGCTAAAGGAATCCTAGTAAAAACTGAATCCTAAAAAGTAGGAGATGAGTTACACCTGTCACTACCTTTTTTAACATCTTCCTAAAAGTTAGAGACCAGTTGTTTTAGTCATCATCTTTGTAACAATTTACTATTTTTATAAAAAGGAGATAAGGCTCGAATCTGGAGCTTAGAATGTAATAGGTTCTATAAATTTGGGGATAAAGGACAAATAAAGGGTTCGGTGGAGAGACCAGAGAGGGTTTTTTCAAGAAGAAATATGTGTGTTTGCATGACTGTAAGCCCGAGGGCATGTTATTGGGTTTTTTCAAGAAGAAATATGTGTGTTTGCATGACTGTAAGCCCGAGGGCATGTTATTGTTACTGCATTTCTGTCATTGAGGATTCATGAGAGTGTGATTATATCAATATGTTTATTTTGTTTTTTGTTTTTTTTATCTCAAATCTCAACTCACTTAATAAAATTGCAGAATATCATAGACTGATTAGGAGATTCATGAGCTGTAAAGGATTTGCAGTGATTTCCTGTTAATTATTGTTTTTTTCAAGTATTTTTCAATCCATTCGAGAAAATCTTTGTTTTGTGAACATTATGCTTTATGTTTTTTTCTCCATTCTTCTACCCACTATTGCATAAACCTTTGTCTGATAGGCAGTTTGATGCCTTTGATCTGCAGGATGTTATGATGTCATGCCCAATGGAACACCTCTGCAGACAGTCTACTGCCCTCTCTAACTGCCCTCTCTATCTTTCTATTTCTTGCTACTGCCCTCTCTATCTTTTTATTTCTTGCTATTCCACTCAAACATAAACTTATTTTAATCATTAAATTCTACATCAGTCTAGGTGTGACTTATAATTCTAACACTTGGAATTTCCCAAAAGTGCAGCACTCACGTGTTATGTTAGTTAAATCCACATGCTAACCCAAGGTTGTAATGGTACATCCTCCAAGTTGGGGATAATTACTAAAAAAAAAAAAAAAAACAATTTAGCATACTTTGATACCATTTAAAAATCTGCATGCACGCAACATGTCAAATAACTCATGCAATTAACAATATAATAAAATGCTATAAATCAATCAAAACAATAAGCACACAACATTCATATAAAATCGTTTACACAATGGAATTAACATCATAAAGAATAATAGAAAACTCAAATGTTTGTAAAGTAATCAATGGTTGCCAAACCACTCTCGAGTCACCAGTGCTCTTTCCCATGACCTGCACAACCCAAGGAATGAGATCCCCTTCATTATTGTTTGATTCTAAGCACACCAAAAAACCAAAATAATGAATCGTTGTTGATTGAAATAACAAGCCCAAATACCATAGTCACCAAGGCCATAGTCACCAAAGCCATATGGAACTGCCATTTTATATATTATTATGAATGCATATATTAATGTGAAGACAAGAGTTGTGTAACTCATAGCTTGATCGAAGGAGACTCTTTGACATGTTTGATGCCAAACGATATTACCTGCTTACATGCTCTAGCCTGCTTGATTTTAATATGTTTAACAAAAAATTTGAGAGCCCTTGTACATAATACAAAGCCTTATTACCCTTGCCACTGAGAATCTATTGTCTGTTTTGTTATTTTTTGTGATCTTATGGTGATTGAAGAATCCATTGTAAGAGGCTATAACACTAAAATTATAGAGAAATACTAATTATAGCTATTTTCTATTGAGATAACCCAAAAACATTGAAGAACTTCATTTCAATTGGGCCAAGCATTAAAATCTCATCGGTAATCGTGTATGTAGAGATTTGGTAGATATTCATGTAAGGTATATATTCATGGGTGTCTGCCATGTCCAAGGCATGTAAGGTAGCACGAGTAATGACCTAATTTTGTTGACATAGTACAAAATCTCCACTTCATGCCGTGAGACTTGGGAGTAGCCACGTGTCCAAATTTACCACTTGGCATATTTATGTTCATTGACTTGTCCTTTTACCATGTTGTGTGTTTTTTTAAGGCCTACAATTTAGTGCTCAATATCATTAATTTAGTGTTCAATATCATTGCAACAATAGCAAAGAATGAGATGTTGCTCAAGTTTGAAGGATCTATGTTCCATAAATAAGAGACAAGTGAAAGGCTGGGGTTTAATTGTTGTGATAGTTAGGTTGTTATATCCACTCTCATACATTAAGTAAAATTAGAATTTGTTAAACACCATATAATAATTTACTTAAATGTTACATTAAACAATATTCAATATAATTAACAATTATATTCAACAAATTTAATATTCAATATAATTAATAATTATATTTAACAAATTTCATATAGGAAAAAGTTATAATAAAATTAATATTCAAGTAATATTAAATAAAATTAATAATTAAATTGTAATTCAAAAATTAAACTATTACTCTTTTAAAATATAAATTATTATCCTTCATATTAATTTCATAACATTATCATCTTTCATATTAATTTCATACACATCTCTTAAGAGTTTCATTTCATACACATTTCTTAAGAGTTTCAAATTTGTAAGGCTTTTCTTAATTTGTCCAATAGATTAATATAAATGTCATTACATTTATGAGTACATGAATGGATAAAACTTTAATTTTTATTTTTTATTTTTATTACCGAGAGGGTACAACCATTTTTAAATTTAATCTAGTTAAACCATTTTTAAATTTAATCTAGTTATTATTAAGTGAAAATTTGGATGAAATAGTGTTTAATAGATTAATGATGATGATTAGTAGATTAATTAATGTACAAATAAATAATGTATGTTTTTCTATAATCATATGTTTATGATAAACACTTAAAATATAAATACTTGATATGATGTGAAAGACAAAGTATATTATTGACAAATGTATTTATGTAATTTACTTATAATGATAGTTGGGGGGTTAGCACCTTTTACTAACATAATATATTGGCTTATTGGTTGTGGTGTGAATATGCTTGTTGTTCGGTCTCCCCCTTCGTCCTACACAAAAAACTAAAATAAAAAAAAAACTACATGTTGTACTACACAATGTCTCTTTCACATAACTGCTTTAAAGAATGACCATTATTAATATTACTAATAATCTAATTTAAGGATGGGTGGGGTCATTTATGACCCTAGGGGGAATCTAGCACAATCATATGAATGGAATCTAGGAACGATGACCAATAATCAAGCAGAAGCCTACAAATTGTTAATGAGACTTAAACTAGCCATCACACTTCAGATTAAAGAATTGACAATCCTAGGTGACTCTCATCTAATCATTCAATATATGAGGGGGGGAGACCCTTCCTTCATATTTTCAGTTAGCAACAATACTAAAATGAGAAAGATACTTCTCTAAGAAATTTACGAAAGTTGACTGGCTTCATGTGCTTCATGAGCTAAATACCGAAGTGGACAAAAGGGCCAATATGGCCGTGGAAAA
>SNQJ01S0023060.1:207587-239302 GCA_010110895.2 Picea sitchensis
TATCGTTTGCATCAGATTATGTATTATGTTGTGTTTGGAGTGATAAACTACGATTTAAAAAGTAAGCATCTAAGGGTTGATTTGATGATTTTGTTTGCAGATGATTTTGATTACTACTTTAAAAAAATATGTCATTTTAATACCCCAAATTTAAAATGGGTGCTACCGGTAGCAGCACTTTTTAATTTGATGGTTGATTCTGAGGTTTTGGTTTTAATGGCACTGATAGCTAGAAATACGATTTCAAAATATTTATAAATTTAACGTTTTGAAAAAAAAAAATATGTAACATCAATTTTTTATTTAGGTGTCGATTTAAGGGTTTTTTTGAGCCACTGTATGAGTTTTGAAGGCAATGTTTGAAAAATGTTGTAATTTTGACCCCGTTTGAAAAAATGGTGTTATCGGTAGCACCACTTTTTGACTTGGGGGTTGATTTTCATATTCCTTTTGCAAAAATATGGGTTTTTTGAGGCTAGAGTTCTCGTTTTGAGGTCACAGTTCTAATTAAGTTAGTAACTTTGTTTCCTAAAGATTGGTTATGGTTAATCAAAAAGGTAGAGAAGAGAATCAGGGTATGGTGCTATAGGTGGCTTACTCTGGGAGGCAGACTCACTTTGGTGAATTATGTTTTAAACAACATTCTTGTTTATTGGTTCTCTTTGGTAGTGCTCCCTTCATCCTCAATAAATATTTTAAGGGGCAAAGTTATTCGTTTTTTGTGGTCGGGAGCAAAAAATCTGGTGGATAAATTGCATTTAGCTTCTTGGGAATGGATTTCTACACCCAATTCTTTGGGCGAGTGGGGTATTAAACATTTAAAATGGTTCAATATTGCCCTATCATTAAAAATGATTTGGAATGGTATTATTGGAAATGGGCTTTAGGGTGAGATTTTACAGGAAAAATATATGCATCGATTCTCTTTGGTGGATTGGCTCAGGAAGTTTTCAAGGAAGACGGTAAAGGGTTCCATTATTTGGTGAGGCCTTGTGAAGTATTTCCCTTGGATCGGTCAGAATATTACGTGGGTAATAGGAAACAGTGCCTCTGTCCGGGTAGGTATTTACCCTTTTGTTGGAGGAGAAAAAGTATATTGTTTACTTGTTAGTCTGATTAATTTCTTGAATGAAAATGGCTTTTCACTTCTAAAACATTGTTATAGAAGGCCTTACCTCAGCCATGGAAAATTGGATTGGTTATCGACCCATTCCTTGGGGCTGGTAGGTGATTGGGGTCATGCTTGGTCCTCGTACATTGAGGGTATTTGATCTGTTGGTATAAGGCTTACTGAAGTTAGTGATAGTCTGGCGTGGATGGATAATCTTTCAAGTAAGGTAATTGCTAAAGACTTGTATTATGTGATTGCAAATGCATCTTCTCCTGGTATAGTGCCCTGGTGGGCAGAAAAACTTTGGAAATGGAGTTTTCCATTAAAAATCAAATGTTTCTTATGGTTATGCCTAAAAAAGAGGATTTTGACATGGGATACCTTATGCAAGAGAGGTTGGTATGGATCGGGTATTTGCATTGTTTGTAAAGAAGATGTTGAGTCTGTTGATCACCTTTTTATTCATTGTTCTCTTGCTAAATATGTTTGGACAAAGTTGAAAAGTCTTTTGGGTTTCAAGGAGGATTGGGGCGTCTCTACACTGGAGCGGAACCTATGGTACTAGACAAAACAAAATAAATCTCTAAAGGCGCTCCCGGGATTTACTTGTTGGGGTTTATGGCATCATAGGAACAATTTGTTGTTTTCAAACAATACCTTTACCCTAGATAGTTTGGTGATCAGTATTTTAAGCTCCTTTAAGGAACATCAGATTCAACCGAAGGAAAAATAAAATAGGTTTATTTCTGGTTTTTCTTATTCTGAAATTGTTAATCGTGGTTTTTTCGATGAGGTTGCATAGGCAGGGGTATGTGGAGCTGGGTTTTTATGTAATTAAACTGCTCAGACGCCTTTAAAGGATGGATGGCGGGGGGAACTGGTTCTAATACTAGATAAGAGATTTTGGGCTTGTGGGGTTTGTTGGCTATGGCAAGGATGTGGAATGTTGATTGTCTTCAGGTCTACGACGACTCGAAAATTGTCATAGATTGGATAAAATGCATGGGAAATCTCCAAGGCATCACTCATCTTCATTGGGGGCAGAGAATTAGTGATTTGGCAAAAGCCTTTGAAAGAATTGAATTCAATCATATTTACAGGGAATTAAACGTGGAGGCTGAGAGGTTGTCAAAAAAGGCACTCATAGGTGAACCTGGTACATGTTTCTATGAGGAAATTAGGGAGGGAGAGGTGGTCTTTTGAGACCATTTAGTTTTGTTTTAACTTAGGGGTTGATCCATAGATAGAAATGATGGTAGACAATGTTTTGGGGGTTTTGTATGACAATCTATAGAAAAATGTATAAGCAATACTTAATGAACGGTGTTTTTGGTAATGGGACTGGGTGTATGTAGTTAGTAGGAAGATGGATATGAAAAGGTGATCTTTTTCACAGACACAAATCTGTTATGTAAAATTATCTTTGATTCTATATGAATAGCAAGATAATGTTTTTTTTCCTGGTGAAAAAAATAATAATTTGACCAAAAATGATAGTCATTAATGGTAATGTTAAATTCTTTTTTGTTTTTTTATTTAAATTTTTAACATTACCATTAATTGTTTGAGGATGTTTGAGAGTGGTTCCAACCTTATTGAACTATGGAGAAAGTATAATTTCATATCCCATTCAAAATTTAGTAGAGTTAACAGTTTTCAGGATTTTAGGATTGGTAGGATTATAACATTTTCTAAAAGATTGGTAGGATTGTAACATTTTCATTGGATTGCTAAATCACCCATCATATCAAGGAAGGATGGTAGGAGGCGGCAATGGTGATTTTTGAACCTGGTATTTGGCGCCTTGACTGGTGCTTCGATGCTAGACACTCTCTTCGCTACTAACAACACCGATCTCGACCCAACCTTCGATCTTTGACGAGTTACCTGCTCATACCTTTTCCTGGGACTATTGTCTGTAGTGGTATTGTCCTGCGACCGTCTTTTTGGGGGCTTGGGGATAGACTGGCCGTTTTCTTCTGGTCTTAGTGCTGCAGTCACTGAACACAGCTTGTAATGATCGGGACCCGCCCTTATATAACGCTTTGGTATTTCCCTGCTGTCTGACCTGCCTTTCCGACCTTTTGTTTTGTCTTTTTGCTTTATTCTATTTTGTGGTCTCCCAGATTTGCCTTCTTTCCAGACTACATCGTCCCCTCTTTTCCACAGACTCTCAATTACCCCTGCTGTTAGTTTCTGACCGGCCTATCTTGGTGGTCCTTACGCCTCTCCACCTCCTCTCTGACCTTCCATAAGCCCCTTTCGCAACATCTCTCAGATCCACGGTCCTGTCGCTCTATAAACTTCTGTGGAGAGCCCAAGACATGGACCCGGCTACAGGGGGTTCGGGGGATCCTTGGGACCACCCGGCTATTCTTGCATCGATTGACGACCTATGCTCTGCACATTATCATACATCTAACCGAACCGTTTTCCCATCTAACCCGCCTCCTGGAACCACTACCACACCATCTCTTACAAAGCTGTTTACCCACCCCTTTGCACAAAACCACGTTGGATCTTCCGAACAGGTCACACTCGGTGGAGCACGCTTACTGGATAAAAGAAACAAGAATGTTGACTCATATGTTCCACAGGATGGCAACCCTCTTGGGAATCGACCTCTCCCAGGAAAAATTCCTCCAAAGACGGGCTTTCACAAACGCAGACAGAAAGCTTGGAAGCCCAAGACCAGTCACCCCAAACTCACTCTCAGAATGGATGTTGGACTCTCCGACGCTTGCAACCTAGCTCTCTGCGCTTTAGTAGGGAGGCTAGCTTATAAGGAGAAATGCAAACAAAGCTTGGACTCCTGGGTTACTGATCATTGGTATCCACTGCTGGGATACACACCACAGATTCTCTTGCTACAACAAGGCTGGAAGGGATTTATTTTCCGCAAACCAGAAGACACGGTGCTCATCTTGGAGAGGTTATGGGCCTACAACGAGGGTAGCCTCATGCTAAAAAGGTGGAGACTGGGTTTTAATTCAGCTTCGGAGTTCTTTGGACTTCGACACCTATGGGTTCTTCTACCAGGTCTCCCTTTACAGCTCTGGAACCAGCAAGCATTCGAACTAATAGGCTCCTCCTTAGGGCGTTTTCTTAGACATGATCCTTCCTCCTTCTCGGTATCAGACAGGAAAATGGCAAGGATTTATGTGGAAATGGACATTCAAGATGGTTTACCTGAAATTCTGGAGATTGATTGGCGCAACCAACTATTTTCTCAGATATTAGACTATTTAGGCATCCCGTTTCGATGCTCCTTCTGTCGACGCACGGGACACCTGAGGAAAGACTGCTACAAGTTCCCACCTCCTGCGTTCGATTTGGATCCAGCTGAGGATCCAACTTTTGATGGATACATCTCATCGCCCAATCAACATGAGGTGGAGACTTCTTTTATAGCGTGGGATACCACTCCGTCTAATGAATATGTTTTAGGTAAAATTCATCGATTATGCCCTTCTCTCTATAACACTTTCACTTCCTGGGATAGACTTTACATCTATGAATAGGTAGACTTTCTCTCGTTTGCTGCTACCCCGATCTCCCTTCCAGACAAGCCCGGCCCTCTATCTCATTTACCCACACCTCTGCCAAAACCTACTGAACTTGGTCCAGTTGACAACCTACACTCTCCGACACTTTCATCACCTGGCTTGATTCCATCGAATCCAATGAGTGAACATTCGCAACCTTTAACTGAGGAGGCGCCTGATCAGTCCTCTCTCCCTGGTTTCACCGAACCGACACAATCGGCTCTCCAACTAGATTCCTTGTTTCCGATCCCTGCCCCAGACCCTCCTCTCCCCTTTGATTCGCTTCCCATCAACACCTACCTTGGGAAAACTCTTTGCCATCTCACACCTTCGATATCTGACCGACCTTCTTCATCTACCACAAAACCTTCACCTGGACCGGATCCTGCTTGGTCGAGAGGTATTGGACTGGAGCTCTCGCCGCTTAAAACCCGCAGTGCACGAAAAAAAACTCAGGCTGGACCAGCGGCCCCGGACACATCTGCTTCTGCTACAAATCTTGGGGCCCTTAGAGGATTAAAATCCCTTGCCCGGGGTAAGACATGATCCTACTTTCCCTCAACATTAGAGGGGTTGGAGGGCCCCTGAAACACGCCTCCCCACGCAGACTTCTGGATCTCTATAAGCCGACAGTCATCTTTCTCCAAGAAACTCTCGTGGATGCCTCTACTGCAAGGGATTTCATGCATTTGCTGAGACCAACCTGGATGATCTGCGATGCTAGCTCGGTTGGAAACTCGGGGGGCCTACTAGCCTCGTGGGATCCCTCTTTCTTTGATTTCTTTCCTTTGCTCAGCCCAGGTGGAATTCTACTTTTCGGACACTGCATTGAGCTAAAGGCAGACATCAACCTGCTCAATGTTTACGGGCCTTGTACTGATCGTAAAGTTTTTTGGCAACGAATTGATGACCTGGGGCTTTTGACTGCTAAAAATCTCATCTTGGCTGGTGACCTCAATCTTACAACTAGCGCGGAGGAAATTTGGGGAGCTAGGGCGCAGATCGACCCGCTCCGTAGCTTTTTTAACCACATCTTCCACAAAAATGCCTTAGTCGATTTGAAACCAGCGGAGCTTCTTCCCACCTGGAGAAATGGGAGAAAAGGCACAGCGAGTATTGCCAAACGATTAGACCGTTTTCTAATTGTTGAAGACCTGCTTTCGCCTTCTTGTAGCTATCGATCATGGGTAAATCTCCCCTTTCTCTCTGATCATGCTTCCATTTGCTTACAGTTGGGTGCAGACCGGTTTGGAGTTGGACGGCAGTTCAAATTCAACCCTCAATGGCTGAGAGAGGCCTCATACAACTCTCTTGTCAGATCGGTTTGGACCGATACCTCCTCCATGTCGCCGCATGACCCTCAAGGAAACCTCTCGGTCAAACTGTCCAGATTAAAATTCCGATCCATACTTTGGCTAAAAGAGAAAAAGTTAGCTGAATAGGCCGAATTTTACAGGATAGAGCAGGAGCTGGACCTCCTTTATCGACACAAGCTTCAGGTTGCCAGCTCTTTTGATTTTGATTTAAAAATTAAAGGCCTAGAGGAAGAGTGTAATGCTCACTTGCGCGCTGATGAAGAACGATGGCGGATGAAAAGTCGGATGACCTGGCTCGATTTTGGTGACAAAAACACTCGCTTTTTCCATCGTTTTGCAAGTGCCAGGTGTGCCAAAAAACTCTTATGGGACATTGAGGATGTGGATGGGCGGTTACAACATACACAGGAAGGTATTAAAGCTGCGGCCTTCAACCATTTTAATTCCTTTTTCAAAGCTCCCATGGCATCTGATCTTGCAGCACAAATAGAACTTGCCAGCCACTTCCCCAAAATGGTCACCACCGAGGAAGCCTCAGCTTTGGAAGCGCCTTGCACTAAGGAAGAGTTGTTTGAGGTGCTTAAGGGCTTCAAAAAAGAAAAAAGCCCCGGACCAGACGGCTGGTCTGTTGAATTTTACCTGCATTTCTTTGATCTATTGGCCCAGGATCTATTGGACGCGGTGGAGGACTCCAGAGTCAGAAGTGTTGTGAACCCACAACTCAACAGAACCTTCATGGTACTGATCCCAAAGTTGAATCTGACCAAACATTTTCAAGACTTTCGCCCTATATCCCTCTATAATCTGTGCTACAAACTCATTTCCAAGATAATGGCGAGAAGAATCCGAACTTTTCTGTCCTTGGCCTTATCCGATGAACAGCTAGGCTTCCTAAAAGGAAGACAAATCCTCGATGCTGTTGGAGTTGCTCATGAATGTATTCACAGTTTAAAGACGAGAAAACAACAAGCCGCTCTTCTAAAGCTGGACCTCAAAAAGGCCTTCGATTGCATTAACTGGAACTTTCTTCACATGGTTCTTTTGCAGTGTGGGTTTGGCCTCATCATCACCAACTGGATTCTGGGATGCATATCGTCAGCCACTTTAGCTATTCTTATTAATGGGGAAGCTACGAGATCTGTCCACTGCGAGAGAGGACTCCGACAAGGATGTCCTCTTTCGCCTCTTCTCTTCATTCTGGTCCTGGAGGGGCTTAGCATCTTGCTAAAAACCAAACAAGCGGAGGGACACCTAACTGGCATAAAAATCTCGGGGCGACTACATATCCTACACTTACTTTTTGTTGATGACGTGTTGATCCTGACGTTGGCTGATCCGAATGAATGGGCACTGATCCACTCCATCCTTAACTCTTTCTGCACAGCCTCCGGCTTGGAGATCAATCTACAAAAATCCATCTTCCTTATATCCAATTCTCAGGCGACCTCTCTATCGGACACGACAGCACTGTTTGGCATCAAAGAACTTGAACTTGACAAGGGTTTTTCTTACCTTGGGTTCCTTTTAAAATCTTCCAATTATTCTAGTAAAGATTGGCATTGGATTCTTGATAAATTCAACAACAAGATCCAGCACTAGTGCAACAGATTTCTATCTTTAGGTGGAAGATTCGTGCTAATAAAATATGTACTGGAAAGCCTCCCGGTGTACTGGATGGCGCTCTCACACATCCCGGCTTCGATCCTGAAGTCTCTTCGACAACTGATTTTCTCTTTCCTTTGGTCAGGCAGTAAAAAAAACAAAGGTTATCACCTTTGCAATTGGGCCTCGATCTCAAAACCAAAATCGTTGGGGGGTTGGGGTCTTAGACACTTACCATTCTTCCACAGGGCGCTCTCGGCCAATACTTTCTGGAGGATTCTTATGCATCTCGGCATCTGGGGCTCAGTTATCAAAGCCAAGTACTTTCAATCTCTCCCAGTACACATTTGGATCAGATCGGCATCGGATCGTCCCAACAGCGGCTCTTTGGTCTGGAAACATCTTTCATCGACTCTGCCAATTATTCTATAGTGGATCTCCTGGAACCCGGGAAATGGACAGCAGATTGAAGTAGGCAGAGATTACATTCTTGGCCTGGGTAGTCGCGCCCTCCTCTCAGCTCCTCTGTTGACACACTTACATAGTAGAAATCTTTTTTACCTTTATCAATTCATTTCCCCGATCAATGGGGGACTGCTCGGCAACCATTGGCTCAGCGGTGAAGAGCTACAGCTGGAGGCCGATTTACACATTGAATGGAGGTGCTACACACAGCTATTGATGGCTTCAGGCATAATATTGCAAGACAGACCATACTTTCTTATGTGGACTAGAGGGGATCAGTTGGGCGCTCTTACAGCAAAAAACATTTATCATGCGCTTGCATCCTTCTACTGGCCACTTGACAAAACAAATCGTTTTCAACAGTTATGGAAGGCAGACTGCCCTGTCAAATTAAATCTCTTTATTTGGCTTCTTGTTGAGAACAGAATACTGGTTTGGCCGAATCTTCAGGCACGTGGATGGGAGGGGCCAAGCCGCTGCTACCTTTGTCAAAATCAGAGCGAATCCATTCCACATATGTTCATCACTTGCCCCTTCGTTCGAGAAGTTTGGCATTTACTTGACCCTTCGCTCCTTTTCTACACTTCGTGGTTGGGCACCTGCATCCTCGATTGTCTCCAGCGATGGACCAGAGTCTACAACTCGCTTTCCCTGTTGCCAATCCATCTCCTTTGGCAGGTCTGGAAGTGCAGGAATGTTGCACTCTTTGATGGGAAGCCTCCATCTGCGTTTCTTGTGGCGAATACTATCCTAAAAAAGGTAGATATACAGCAAACTCAACCACCCAAAATTTCAAAGCGTCGGCACCGTTTTGTTTTTCCTACAGACATGGTGGTCGCCTGTTTTGATGGAGCCTCTCAACAGCATGGATCTCTCTGTGGTGCGGGAGGAAAATTATACAAAACACACATAGTTGTTATCGCTGGACTTTAAATTGTGGAGATGGAACAAATATGAAGGCTGAACTGGTGGGGGCTTGGGCGTCCCTCAACCTGGCAAGACGATTGCATTTTGATGATCTTCTTCTCCTGGGTGATTCCAAGGTTATTGTTGACTGGCTGAAGGGACAAGTGGACTTCAATGTGGCGGCTCTCGAGAATTGGAAAGATAGAACCAAGGAGACAGCTAACTGTTTCAGGAACCTCTTCGTCTCTCATATCTATAGGGAGGACAATAGTGAGGCCGATTCTCTTTCCAAGTTAGCTCTGCATATGCCCCCGGGACTTTTTAGCTTCACCAAGTGGGTGGATGGTAACGCTGGGCCCACCATCAAAATCAGGCTTTGACCATTCGGTGACCCTCATTGGGATGGAATACAATCTGACCGGTTTTCTGATAATGAAATGTCCCAGTTTTGACCTTTAGCCGATAGCCTCTCTGATTACCAGACCCAGTGACAACAGATTTCATTGATCTGCATCAGGCTTAATCTATTCGGCGACTTCACAGGGTCGGAATACTATCTGACTGGTTTGCTGGCTCTGTAAACTTCCCAGTTTTGTACATTGGGCGTTTCCTTCTGTTTTATGAACTGGTCGTTGAGTGATCAGGCCTCTGTTCATGTTATTTGATGTTGCTGTGTATACTTTTATATTTTGTTTGAATATAAGGAGTAAACCTTTCCGTGGAAAAAAACATTTTCATTGGATTATATCACTAATGAGATTATGAGATTCACATTTAATCAAGTGCACCAAGCCCTTTATGTACCTTCGTGTTGGTGGTATTGATTGTTGAGCTCCTCTATCATGGACTTAGCAAAATGTACCCTTCACTCAAACCAAAATCATTGAATAGGCATGTTAAGATTTTTCTACCATATTATAAGGCTTGGATTAGGCACTTTCATCAAAATTGGGTGGTGTTGATTAATGTCTCTAGCAAAATTGGGTATTGGGTGGTGTTGACTGATGTCTTTAGAGAGTCAAGGTAGAGGCAAAGGTTAGACAACAAGAGACAAAGGGTGATACTAATGATGAGGTTCCCAATATAAATTATGATAGAACATTGCTTGTCATTTAAATGTTCTTGTTGATTTATTCATAATGCTTTCTTTCAATATTTCAATATTTTTTTGGAATCATGGTTTGAAATCTAAAATTTAAATATTTTGTGTATTTTTTAGTAAACCAATTATGTGTATTTTTTAGTAAACCAATCTAAATTTTCTTGCTCATTTATTCATAATGTCGAATTCTAAACGTTATATGTTTTGACCCTTTTCCAGTGATATTTTCCGGCCATATTTTCCTAAATTCCGGTAACAAATTGTTGGGTCTGCATATTTGAGTGGTTAATTCTGTATAATTCGAGTGCACCAACGGTTTTTCAGAATGCTAAATCCATTTCTGCATTCAGAACTGCAATTTAAACAACAAAAAATTGTAATTTCGTACAGATTCATGTCGTCGGATTCCGATGAAAAGAGCCAAAACGTAGAATAGTTAGACAACACCCTTCATAATGCTTTCTTTCAAAGTTTCTATAATTTTTGGAATCATAGTTTGAAATCTAAAATATAAATATTTTATATATTTTTTAGTAAACCAATTAAGTGTATTTTTGAGTAACCCAATCAAATTAATCCCAAAAAAAAAATTCAAAGTTTTTTTTTTTTTATCAAGGAAAGGATTAAATTTTACTTTTTTGAGTATTTCTACCCACCTTGTAAGGGAGATGTTGGAGAGATTCACATTTAAATGATATACACATATTTTCTTGGGTGACATTAGAGGGACAAAGAGCAAAAGTCTTACTAGTTGGGAAACTAATTATGCTATGCACAAAAACAATAATACATGTGAGAATACTTAATACTAATTAAGTTGGTTTATTCTTCAAATTATTGTTTCTTGGGGTTTGAAAGTTTTTAGAAACATCGTTGCTTCTAGCATGCCCTCTATGGAAAATGGAATGCATTTGATTTGAAATATCAAACTAATTGAAAGTCACCATCTTGAAACTTGTAAATGAGCATAATATTAATTTAGTATAAATTGATTTTATAAAGTTTTAAGAATATTTTAAAAGCAAGAGTTGCAATCGCATGACATATAAAAAATATGTATACTTATGAGATACAATAATAGATGTCTAACATTGTCTATATGAAATTGGACATATGAAATTAAGAATAAGGTATTCTTTTGAGATATAGCAATATATGTTTCATCTTCTCTATACAAAATTGGATATACAAACCTAAAAACAATGTATTCTTTTGGGATAGAGCATCATCTTGTCATAAAAAAATGGGACATATGAAATTAAGTGTTTCAAAAGCTATGGTAATGTTGGCACATGTAGAATTTTGATTTTTACTATTTCAAATTCTATGATCCTAAACTAAGGGACCCAATATACATATAAGTATGTGAGTACAAAGCTTGAATTCAAAGGAGTACATATAAGTATGCGAGTACAAATCTTGAATTCAAAGGAGTTGATCATCTGGTCTTCTTGATAGAGATGGCATAAAGGACCTCAATCTATTGAACGACCATGTCCTAATTAACCTTGTAATGGTTTGGAAATTGTGCATGAATATGTTAGATTTTTCTTTGTGGAGATTTATGAGAGAAATGTGGGATGAAAAAATATGCAACTATGGTGTACATGAATACGTTCTCAATAGTCTTGGAAACAAAGGCTCATTATTAAACTTCAATTTATATAGCTCAAATGCTATGTTCAATACATTGATTGATATATCTATATTCTACACACATTTAAATAAAAACCTATATCATAAAAATACAACAAAAAAATCATGATATTTATATCTCATAAGACTTTCGAGATATTTATAAGTCTCATCTTGTCCATACAAAATTGGACATATTAAATTTAGAATTTAAGTGAAACTTAGGTGTTTTAAAAGTTACGGTAAACATACAACACATAGGAATATGAATTTGATTGTAAACTTTAAAATTTTATAATTTTGTTTAATTGGATTTGATTAACATATAAGTATGCAAGTACATACCTTAATTAAATAGAATTGATTATATTCTTAAAGAAGATGACATTGGTAGCCCTCTAATACAGATGATATAAAGGAATTGAAGTCATTGAATGAGACTCGTCTGATTAACGTTTATAATGGTCTGGAAAATGTATATTATTGTATATTGGAAGAAATTTAGGACAAAACAATGTGCAATGAAAACCAAGAAATAACTTAAATTTTAATTAAAATATTCTAGTATGAGATATCGAGGGGCAGTTTCCCCTATATGCTTTTGTACTATGTAAATTTGCATAGAATACAGAGTACTTAATGATTATGGTGTCCAAATCTAACAAAGTTTAATACATTTACTTTTAAAAGAGACAATGGAGTCCACACAACTTTAGTTCAAACTTTCAAAAAAAAAAGACATAACCCCTATATGCTTTTGTACTATGTAAATTTGCATAAAATACAGAGTACTTATGATTATGGTGTCCAAATCTAACAAAGTTTGATACATTTACTTTTAAAAGAGACGATGGAGTCTACACAACTTTAGTTCAAACTTTCAAAAAAAAAGACATAACAATAAAAATGCTCTCATTGTTTTCAAAATAAAAATTTCATGATATATTAAAACTTATATATTTATGGTAAAAATAATATAATTTTGCTAAATTAAAAAGAAAGATGTTAACACTGATAATAATATAAACTCCCAAACATATTGTGACTATGTTTTTTTAATTGATATGGAACCATGGAACATTGAATTAAACTATTGTTCTCTTATGTAAGATCCAAAGCATATACTCATTGTTTGTGACTATGTTTTTTTTTATTGATATGGAACCATGGAACATTGAATTAAACTATTGTTCTCTTATATAAGATCTAAAGCATATACTCATTGTTTTTTAAAATTTATATAGGGGTACAGGGGTCCCATGTAACATATAAAATCTATGAAGTTTATGTTTTTCTTTGTTTATATGGAAGTATCACCAATTTAGTTAGATCATGTTTTTTTGGAAGGTTCATAAAACAATGTACAATATTTTAGGTTGCTTTCCATTTCCATTCTTATTATTCCATGCTTTGTAGGGAATGTTAAAATTGTTTCGTGTTGGCATTCGTGTAACACATTAATCTATTGAATCACCCACAATTTATCCAAATTTTTTAACTAGAAATCGCTTTCATCATCTTATTGCAAAACCGCTTCACTTTTTTGCAATTTGGAATTGAGGGCGGTCACTGCAGGCAATTGATGCATGTCTTAGAGAATGTTACGAGTAATAACATGTATTTATATCTATGGAATATATGTCCATGTTGAGGAACTTGCTATACCATATTCCAAGGCTATAGTGCCAAGTCTTGCTAGTGTCACTACCAATTCCAGCAAAATATCCACTTGTCTAATTTATTATATGTCATCTACCATGATCCTTATCCTTCTCTTCCACTTGACCCTCACTGCAGTTTGGTAGTTTGCAAAAGTAGTGACTTCTAAACAATGCTACACCTCCACTCAATAAGGAGGATGTTCTTCTATCTATCATCCATTGGGAAAGTTAGGGAGTGGCCTTTATCTTAATCTATCTAGTTGTGTTGTTGATTTAGTGCAATGGAAATTATATAGAGAATTTGCACAAAACAAATTGCTCAATGAAATCAAACTCTCAATATTCAAACTCCCATAACAGCGAAAGAGACAACACTTGATATTTGAACCACCATAGAGGAGGGAAAAAACATCATATATTAGACATTACAATCCATAGTAGCACGATACACAATTTTTATAAGAGATAATGAACAACAATGCTACAACAATTCTAATGCATACCAAAGATAACAAATACCTAAGACATATGTTGACCCCTACCTCAAATCAAAGAGGAAGGCATAAAGAAGGAATATAACCACTATACTATAATTCCAAGATGTACATGTCTTCAAACTCAACAAAATGCAGTGCATGAAATTGAACAAGTTTCAGACACTCCATTTTAGCTTATAGAGCCCTAGTGGTGCCATAGATAAGAGCCACAAAATTTGTAGGAAGATCTTGAGGTAACTCATCAATTATTTTCTCCAAGTTATTCTCTTCTTCTCGAGATTTCTTTTTAGAAAAGACATAATATGCACTTTCTAAAAATATAAAATTTTGCATAGGAAAGAGAGACATTAAATTTTAGAAGTATTTCAAATAAGAAAGCTTAAATAAATTGTTAGAAACAAAATCAACTTCTCGATATTTCTTTGTATTAGAAAAGACATAATATGCACTTTCTAAAAATATAAAATTTTACATAAGAAAGAGAGACATTAAATTTTAGAAGTATTTCAAATAAGAAAGCTTAAATAAATTGTTAGAAACAAAATCAATAAATTAATTTGATGAATTGTTTATTTTACAAGGTAAGAAGTAGAGTCATTGCATACTTGCTCTATGTCAATTCTAAGGATTGGTTCATATTTAGCAAAAAAATCGTTTACATTAAAGGTCCCTATTCAAACTCTACTCCACATAGACTATTTAATTATAAGTTAACCAACTTGGAGAGGCTTCCCTGGTGTTGCAACTGAAATAGACAAACCTCCATTATCTTTATAGTGTTTTGGTTTTTAGAATCATTTGTCAATATATGCATTTTTAGTGGTGTTGGTATCGTCTCCACTACATCACCAAAAGAATCAAATTAAATTTATTTTTTAGAAACTTGTAATTCTAATTCCAGCCACTGGAAATGCATATATGCAAAATAAAAACTTAATTTTATAACCTGAATGTTCAACACCATAGTTGCTCAATCCCAGAGTCTTTCCATAGTACTTTATCTACCTCACACCATGTCACAATGCTTGTATATTATCTATGTGAATTCATACTTCAATGACATAATTAAAGGGTGGGATGACTAGGACCAAAGCAGTAAATATGTATGGTAGAATTAATTAGATAACATACTTATTCTTTGTTATATATATATTAATCAATGGACATAAAAGATGTATGGGTAAAATTAATTAGATAACATACTTATTATTATTATTATTATTATTATTATTATTATTATTATTATTATTATATATATATATATTAATGGATGTAAATGAGCATTCGCTGTGTTAATGATTATATTAGCTATTTTTGTATAATTTTGTTTCCTTTTCTATTTTTAGATAAATTATTTTGTGAGTTATGAGAAGATTTGTTATATTTAACATGTTATTAACATGAATTGATTTGGGTTGGTTTGGTTTTGTAGGCATTCAACTATATGATGTCAACAACCAAAAAATGTGAAGACTCTCTTTAGCAACCAGAAGAAAGATTCAGCCAACCTCTTGCCAAATATCTTTTGTATATATATAGAATAGATAGCCAAATTTTCTACCTTGGATGTTCACAATTCAAAGCATAAGGATGAAAATTCCTTGCTTTGCTTCATTTTATAAAATCACACCAGCGATTGTGATTATGAAAACTATCATGCACTGAATAGTCACTAGATTTTTTTAAGATAAGCACTGAAACAACTACTTTAATAAGATAAGCACAGAAATTTGCACTATCAAATTTAGTCAATTTTGCAGCGACATGGCATGCAAAAATTTGGTGTTTCAAATGTATTAAATTCTCTCGGGATTAACAGGGTTTAAAATTTTGTTTATAAAAAAAAATTGTGCTGGGCCCAATCTCCAAGTTCATAGCCAAGCGCCCAAGTCCGAGCACCAAATCAGAAGGGAGGAGCGCACAAGGGGCGCTTCATTTGCACTACGCAAAGAAATTACTTAGAAGCACCGGTGTATTTAAACACTGCAAAACTTTTCCCACTCGTCTATGTGGGATATATCCCATATAAACAAATGCTAAATCCTCCATCTGTGCAAAGCGCTCAAAGGTATCGATGGCAACATTCAACGCCTGTCTATGGCACCACAAGCAAGTATTTAAGCGTTGATCGCCATGGAAAATTGTTCCAGTTGACAAACGTCGAGTTCGAGCAATGGGAGAGTGCCTATATCCGAGGATCGACAATGTTTTTACAAGGTGCCAAGTCGACAGCAAAAGACGAGACCACTTATCAAATACGCTAAGGAGAAAGCTCAAACCAAATAACAAGTGTCAATATGCAGAGCGCCGAGCAGAGAATCTACCACTACGCAGATGGAGATTTTTCCATTGATAATCAACTGCCAGCTATACATAAAGAGCTCTGTTCATACCTTGAAAGTTTATTTTCACCCAGGGATCGAATTAAGCATTCAAGTTATATATCCGACCTGCTGTAAATTATATAATAGATTCTTTGAGCAGTTTCTCAGTGGATTCATTTGTGCCAGTGCTAGTGACATTACTTAACCACGAGAGCAATCCAAAAATAATGCTTCTGGCTGCCAAAGCTTTAACTCATCTTTGTGATGTTCTTCCCCAGGCTTGTGTCTCGGTCATGCACTATGGTGTCGTTCCTTCTTTCTGCGATCGGTTGCTGACTATTGAGTATATGGATTTGGCAGAGAAATCTTTAGAAGCACTTGAGAAGATATCTCATGAGAACCCCATTGCATGCCTTCGTGTTGGTGCTCTAATGGCAGTGCTATCTTATCTGGATTTTTTCTCCAGCGGTGTCCAGAAGGTAGCAATGTCCATTGCTGCAAACATTTGCAAGAAGCTTCCATCTGATGCAACGCATTTTGTAATGGATATTGTGCCAATATTGACAAATCTTCTTCAATTTCATGATTCAAAGGTGGTAGAACATGCATCTGTTTGTTTGACTCGAATTGTAGAATCTTTTGCCTCTTCTTACGAGAAATTATATGAACTCTGTAATCATGGCTTGGTTACACAAGCATCACAGCTTATATATGTTGGTACTTCAGGAAGTGGCCAGGCATCTCTTAGTACATCGACATATACGGGTTTGATTAGGATTCTATCTAAATTTGTTGGTGAATCTGCTTTAGCTGCTAAGATGCTTCTTGATCTCAATATAAGCAGCATTGTTAGAGATGTTCTCACTGGTTCTAGCCTGGTGCCAAGCATGTCAGGTTCCCTTGCTCTGGACAGACCTACTGACCAGAGGCATGAAATTGCAACTTTACTGAATGATCTTCTTCCACCTTTGCCTGAAGAGACAATTTGTCTTCCTCCCAATTATAGTTTTTATTATAAATGTTTAGCAAAGAATCATGTACTTGATAATAATACTAGTGTAAGAGGAACATATGAAAGGCCTCCTACAGGAATTGCAGGATGCTTTTTACTAAGCCAAGGTCAATTTAATGCATTTCCGAGAAGAGGACTTGAATAGAATCCAAAAGCATTAGAACAATCTAGTATCAGACTCAAACACATTCTCTGGCTCCAATTGAGTCAGAACTCTCTTTGGAAGATAGAGCTCAGGACAATATTGCAGGGAATTTTGTGGTTGGGATTACTATTGCTCAGGAAATTTTAGAACATTATGGTAGTGTCCTTCATATGTCACTTCATTATTTACCAAATGCATTGTTGCAGGCAAGAACAGAACTTTCGCAGCGAGCTCACACTGCGAAAGTGTTGAAGTTGTAGGTCTGGAGGTTTTGCAGCACCAGGGCCAGGAATGAACTAGGGACTTCCACAGGAGTTCCCCATTTTGCTCGGCTCAACTTATACACGCCAAATTTTAGAAGCTCTCAAATGGATGGTATCGACCAAGAGCGAAAGCATGAACAGTAAATGAGATAAATCACTCATCTACATGTGTTATATCTTTCCGGATGGCTAGGGATCTAGTAAAACTGAAGGTAAAAACTGAATCCCTAAAGTAGGAGATGGGGTTACATGTGTTCTTTAAATCTGAATCCTAAAAGTAGGAGATGAGTTACATGTGTTGTCTATCTTCTGGATGGCTAAAGGAATCCTAGTAAAAACTGAATCGTAAAAGTAGGAGATGAGTTACACTTGTCACTACTTTTTTAACCTCTTCCTAAAAGTTAGAGACCAGTTGGTATGAGTCAACATCTTTGTAGAAATTTACTATTTTTAGAAGGGGAATGAGCTCGAATCTATGAACTAGAGATGTAATGGGATTATATAAATTTGGGGATAAAAGGACCAAACCACAGAAGTTCAAATTGGAGAATGAAGGGTTTTCAATAAATAATATTATTATTTTCTATCGGATTCATGAGAGTTGTCCTATCAATATGTTTACTTTGTTTTCATTTCTCTCTTCATCCATTTGAAGGAATAAGATTGCAGAATATCATGATTTGGCTCTACTCAAGATTAGGAGATTGGAGATTCATTGAATTTGCAAATCTTGCAGAGGCGTTCCATTACTTATTGTTTTTCAGTATTTTTTTTCGTCCATTCTAGAGAAGATCTTTGTTTTGGGAACATTATGTTTTATGTTTTTCTCTCCATTCTTCCACCCACCATTGCATAAGCCTTTTTCTGGTAGGCAGCCTGATTACCTGTGATCTACAGAATGTTATGACGTCATGCCAAGAAATATACTCTGCAGACATGAGTCTATGTCTCTCTATCTTTCTATTTCTTGCTAATCTACTCGAGCATAAACTTATTTTAATCATTAAATCCTACATCAGTCTAAGTGTGACTTATAATGCTGACACTTGGAATTTCCCAAAAGTGTTAGGTTAGTTAAATCCACAGGGTAAATAGGGTTGTAATGGTACATCCTCAGAAGTTGGGATTAGTACTAACAACTTAACATACTTTTGTTCATTTAAAAATCATGCAACCTTATGAAATAACTCTGTAATTAACAACATATGAAACTCATGAATCACCTTCAAATCAAATCAAAATATAAACACACATGAATGCTTATAAACTGGTTTGATGAATTAACATCATAAAGAATAATAGAAAGCTCAAAATGTTTAATGTTTTCTCTTAATAACAGAACTCCTTGGTCATCAAATTCTCTTTCCCTGCTTGAGATGGGATCACACTTCATTGTTGTTTAATTCAGCACACCAAAAGCCAAAATAAATAAAACAAAGATGAAATAAATGAGTCAGTTAGTTGGTTGAAACTCTTTAAAAGCCCCAAAATATATAGTCACCAAAATTACCTGGTACACCATTTGCCATTAATATGGGAATGCACCCATATCTGAAAATGTGAGAGAATGAGGGAGTTTGATGTATCATGGCTTGAGTCTATAGTCAGAAGGAGACTCGACATGGTGAATTATGGAAAAATGTACTTCCATCTAGGCCTGGCAGTTTTGCTAACTATGTTTAACAAAAACATTTCGAGCCTTAATTACCTTAATACAAAACCTTGGTATTATAACTGAGAATCTATTGTCCTGTTTTGTTGTTTTTAGACTATCCTTGGTTCAAGAATCATTGTAGAGATTTTGTAACTTCTTTGGTATTTTTTGTGTGAATCCTTATGGAATATTAAAAGAATCCATTGTAAGAGGATATAACACTAAGAGGATATAACACTAAAATTATAGAGAAATACTAATTATAGCTATTTTCTATTGAGATAACTCAAAAACATTAAGAAGAACTTCATTTCAATTGGGTAAACATTAAAATCTCTTCATTGTGAGATAAAATTATGTAGAAGTCATAGTAAATATCATTATTCATTATAGGAGTATATATTCAAAGAAAGCGTTAAGGGAGGATATTGGAAGACTTTCTATCTTCCATGGTGATAAGGGGATCGTGAGTCCGATCACCCATTTCTGCATCTTCTGATGTGATCTTGGACATCTCCCTTTTGTATTTCCATTCACTTCTCTCTCTGTTTTGGCTGTAGTCCTTTGGCTGATGTTTTCTCCTTATATTTCCGTTGGCATAGTGTTTTTGCTCACTGATATAGCTCAGCATCTGTGAGCTGAAATGTTTTTTTTTTGGACAGCATTGCCTTTTCTATTTATTTTGGCTGAATGGACTGATTGCGCACCAGCGATCTTTGTACAGCTTCAGATTCATTGTTTCGGCTTGATTTGAATGGTAGAATCGGATCGGTGCCTTTGACTGACCGACTATCCTAGATGATCGCTGAGCTGTGGCATCTTGACATGTAAAGATTTATACATTTTATAAAATTGGTTAAGTTTTTATGGAGAAAAAAGACATGACTAAAGCGCGTTGTCTACCGTATTTAGGTAGATGTCCTTGGGTGTAACATGTCAAAGGCATGTAAGGTAGCACGAGTCATGACCTAATTTTGTTGACATAGTACAAAATCTTTACTTCATGCCATGAGACTTGGGAGTAGCCACGTGTCCAAATTTACCACTTGGCATATTTATGTTCATTGACTTGTACTTTTACCATGTTGTGTTTTTTTTGAATGCCTACAATTTAGTGTTCAATATCATTGCAACAATAGCAAAGCATGAGATGTTGCTCAAGTGTGAAGGATCTATGTTCCATAAATAAGAGACAAGTGAAAGGCTTTAATTGTTGTGATAGTTAGGTTGTTCAACACTAAACTAAATCAGTTGTACATTACCAAGTACATTTAACAAAAGTAGAAATATGTTATTTATTCACATATAATATAAGAAGACAAATTCAATGTTATAAATGCTTTACGAATTATAATAGGTTCTATCCACTCCTTGCATTAAAGTAAAACTGACATTATTTTTAGCAATAATAATTTACTTAAATGTTACATTTACAATATTCAATATAATTAATAATATATTCGAAGCAATATTCAATATAATTAATAACTATATTCAACAAAAACAAACTTTATATAGGAAAAAGTTATACCAAATTAATATTTAATTAATAAACTATGAAATTAATAATTAAATTGTAATTTAAAAATTAAACTATTACTTTTTTAAATATAAATTATCATTCCTTAAATTATTAATTCACCAACATCGTCTTCCATATTAATTTCTTACATCTCTTAAAAGGAGTTTCCAAATTTGTAAAGGCTTTTTCTATTACGTTGTCCAGGATTCATCTCAATGTCATTAAATAAATGCATAGAAAAGCAAATGAGTATATGAATACAGATATAACTTTAATTTTTTTCATTTTTTATTTTTATTCTGAGAGAGGGTATAACCTTTTTTAAAATTTAATCTGGTTAAACCATTTTTTAAATTTAATTTAGTTATTATTAAGTGAAAATTTAGATGAAATAGTGTTTAATAGATTAATGATGATGATTAGTAGATTAATTAATGTACAAATAAATAATGTATGTTTTTCTATAATCATATGTTTATGATGAACACTTAAAATATAAATACTTGATATGATGTGAAAGACAAAGTATATTATTGACAAATGTATTTATGTAATTTACTTATAATGATAGTTGGCAGAGGGGGCTAGCACCTTTTACTAACATAATATATTGGTTTGTGTTGGTTGTGTGGTGTGAATATACTTGTTGTTAGGTCTCCCCTTCTTCCCTCATAAAAAAAGCTAAAATAAAAGCTACCTGTTAATAACACACAGAAAATATGCTTTCACATAACTATTTTCCAAAATGACCATTATTAATATTACTAATAATCTAATTTAAGGATGGGTGGGGTCATTTATGACCCTAGGGGAATCTAGCACAATCATATGAATGGAATCTAGGAACGATGACCAATAATCAAGCATAAGCCTACAAATTGTTAATGAGACTTAAACTAGCCATCACACTTAAGATCAAAGAATTGACAATCCTAGATGACTCTCGTCTAATCATTCAATATATGAAGTGGGGAACCCTTCCTTCAAATTTCCAGTTAGCAGCAATACTGAAATGGGCAAGGTGCTTCTCTAAGAAATTTACAAAACTTCACTGTCATCATGTGCTTCATGAGCTAAGCAGAAGTGGACAAAGGGCCAATATGGTGGTGGAAAGAAAATTAAGGTATATCCTCCAACTCTTCATTATGAGCCACCAATTCCTTAAGTCACATCAATTCCGTCGAGGGATGACTTAGTCAACAATCATCCTCTCCTAACAACAAGACTCTTGTTTTGGTCGAAGATTCACAATGGCTCCATCTAGCAATTTCACCATCAAATTTTGGAGTGGCTCAGAACCTCCATGTTCCATTGCCAAAGGATCAAAAGGGATCAAGGACGAAGAAGAAATTGGTATCTATGCACACAAACCAAGTAAATGGCATCCTCTTTGAAATCCCCAACAAGGATTCTAGCATGTTTATGTAGAATAAATTGGGTACATTGTCTTCATAGAAATCATGTTTTGATTATAATTAAGATTACATAACAATATAGCAATTTTGTGAGTAGTAATTCCATGGTGAATTATCTTTTTGTAACATCTCTTTGCATGCCTAGGCTACCGTTACATTAATATATAAATATTTGCCAACTGATTTTAAAAGAGTATAATTTTAAGATCATAGCCTAGTCAGACACAAATTTGATGCATAAGACCTCATTGTTTGTGAGACAATGAATCCCTTCTATGCTATGATTCAACTAGTTAAGTTTACGAAGGTGTACATTGATGATTCACATATCGAATAGTGAGGAGGTAAGTTTCACTCTCTCCCCACTGTCAAAGTAATAGTGAGACATAGGTCTATTGTGATAAGACTAGAATGGTAGACACTCCCTCGGATAGAGATCCCCACAGAGGTTTCTTAGGATGTGTAGACCCTTGATAAGTCATGAGTTTCTGGTATATCTAGCTTACAAGTTATTGGATATACTTTGGGTTATAGTAAAGCATTGATAGTTTGATCCCAAGCCAAACCTAGATCACTTTGACCAGTTACTGATTCTCGTGGCTAAAAACACGTTTATGAAGGTGTACATACCCTACTGCTTAGAATTTAAACATGTGACCTCCTATGAAGAAACACATGTTTGCTTAACTATCGAGCCCACTCCAAATTATACATCAAATATATGCCTAACATCTGAGTCTTGGAATTGTTTCTAGAACATAAATACCTATCTATTAAAAAAGTCATTAATCTTGTGAAAGCTCACTATAAAACACTTATCTATGTAATTAAATGGTATAGAAGTCACTGCCCAAAAAAATTGCATGTCATGAGTTAGAATTTCATAGAAGGCATCAGTGTGTTGTTTATGAATTGTTAGGGTTGTTTGTTAGAATTTTCAAGAGAAAATCAACACATAACCATTTATCGAACATGTTCACGATTACTAAGCACATCATTGGAATTTTAACCTATTAAAAGAGCCATTAATCTTGTGAAAGCTCACTGTAAAACACTTATCTATGTAATTAAATGGTATAGAAGTCACTGCCCAAAAAAATTGCATGTCATGAGTTAGAATTTCATAGAAGGCATCAGTGTGTTGTTTATGGTGTTAGGGTTGTTAGTTAAAATTTTCAAGAGAAAATCAACACATAACCATTTATCGAACATGTTCACGATTACTAAGCACGTCATTGGAATTTTAACCTATTAAAAGAGCCATTAATCTTGTGAAAGCTCACTATAAAACACTTATCTATGTAATTAAATGGTATAGAAGTCACTGCCCAAAAAAATTGCATGTCATGAGTTAGAATTTCATAGAAGGCATCAGTGTGTTGTTTATGTTGTTACATGAGTTAGAATTTCATAGAAGGCATCAGTGTGTTGTTTATGGTGTTAGGGTTGTTGGTTAGAATTTTCAAGAGAAAATCAACACATAACCATTTATCGAACATGTTCACGATTACTAAGCACATCATTGGAATTTTAACCTCTGTAGAACGAATTGTGTGTAACAATAAAGTAGAGGAATTGATTCTTCTGGTCATAGTTTCCTTTGACCCTCTCCTCAAGGTTGAGATGTCGTACCTTACACAATGCGTTAAGTACCAACGAGTTGTCACTAGCATCTTTGTTTCCGTCTTTAACATTTGAGCATGGCACAATTATGTGTATTGAATATTATATGTTCGTTGGAGTGCATTTTTGAAAAGAAACAATGTTGACGAGAATCCTTTGATGATGATATCTTCATTTTGATTATTGTTTCCTTCAATGCTTCTAGCAACTCTCCAAGTCATCTCGTCGTCCATAATCTTATACAATGACAACAAATTTTTAAGCCAAATGAAGCATTTGTGAAGCATGATGAATGCCAAGTGAAAGGAACACTTATTTCCATCTTCAAACTAAATTAATGGAAAGACAAAGATGGTTAATATAATTTATATACATTTGCTTAGAAGCTTCAACCACATGCATCCAAGGACTTGGGGATGGAAGCTTTCCCTATATTCAACATCTTTACAAGGCTGATCATAACTCAAGCAATAATTAATTTACTTTTTCAAACTTGTTTGAAATTTTTATTAATAACTAATCATTTTTTTAAGACTTGTTTGAGATATTTAATTAAACTACATTTGATATTTCCTTAATAAATTTGTAGCTGTCAAAACCATGAACATGATGTTGAATCACATATAACCATTAAGTTTATGAAAAAATATAGTAGATCCACAAGCAAGTGGAAGGAAAGTTGTAGAAAGTTCAACACAAGTAAAAGGAAAGGTATTACCTACACAAATTTTCATAGAAGTTGCCTTTCAATGAGTAGATTGATTGGTTTTGGTCTAAATGAGTGTCAATTTAGGTTTACAGTTCAAATTGTTATAAGCTTTGTAGTTAGCACGCCTCTCGATTATTCTTGGGTATATTAAAAAAGACTAACATGTCCCTTTAACATAAAAATCCTAGTTCAAGGGACACAATAGAAGAAGTTCTTAGGTAGTGGTGTAAGTTGAAATTTTAAAGGGATATGGAGCATTACCTTTAATTGTGGCTTGGGGCATTTGGTTAACAAGAAAATGTAAGATATTTGAACATAGGGATATCTCTCCTTTGTAGTGTGCTTTTTATGGATTGAATATTTTAGGCTCTTTCACTTATGTAAAATCTATAATATTTTTTTTAGGCTAGAATACTTATATATTAATAATATACAAAAATTGTTACATTCAACACTACCTTATTCCTACCAAAACGTAAACCAAGCATCATACAACCCTTAATCTGTGAGAGTTGTTATGATCTTGTACATGCCTATATATATATATCATGTCTAAATTGGAAACATAACAAGACAAACAAGAACCTGAAAACAACATAATCCACATAACTAACTCGGAGGTGGCTTGGATGGGCTCGCATGACTGGAGGTCTTATGCATCTTGGCCTTTCCTTTGGTATCAACCTCCATATCTTCTTCAAGAACGGTTAGCTTGGAGTTGGTGCTTAGGGAGCCCGAGGTGCCTGCTACCTCAACATATTCCTTCTCATCGCCAGAGCCCCAATTAGTGACTTTGAAACTGATTCCAAAATCAACTATGCATAGAGTGATGAATTTTAATTCTAGTCGCCTAAGCCTATCCATTGTTTCCTCTTGCTTGACTTGATGAACCTGAGTATCCTTCATTGAAAGATAAATTATGGTTTTGGCTATCCATTAAAACTCCATGGCTCTAAAGGCCTATGTCTTTGGACCTAGAAAAGTTGGTGTCAGAAACCCAGTCATGAAACTCCTCCTTGATTTAGCATTTTGAGGTCTAAGCACACATTTGTTTAGCCTCATTCACATACATTTCAATTTTTTGTTGCATTTCTGGTTGGGTACCCATGTGAAAGAGATTCTTGGCATGCTTCGTGGCCCTTTCTGCCCCTGTGCTAAGTGTTGAAGAATATGTAGTTGTGGAAGATATTCTCCTATTGTACTTGATCATGTAAAAACCTTAAAAGCATATTATTATATTGTATTGGTAAAGTCGGCCCCATTGTGGCCTTTATTGTCAAGTCGGCCCCTATTGTGGCTAATGTAAAGTATAATCAAGATACACTTTTCAAGTCGTCCCTAGCAGTTAAAAAGGGTAAGTCACTTGTGTATAAATAGAGAGGTTATATGCCTCATTCACTCACTCATCTCACTCAAGCATAAGAGAGAGAAAGGTGCACAAGTTTTGGAGAGAGGGGTGATGCAGCAAAAGGACCATATGTTTTCTGTCTTGGTATTGTTCTTGGTTGAAGAATCTATTTAGAATAAGTTTGTTGGGTTTTCTTCCCCGAGAGGGTTTCCTAGGATAATATTTGTGTCTATCTTGTTTATATGATTGTCTCTCTTTCAACGATCTTATATATGTAGTTAATGTGCTAAATAATTGTAATAATGAAAGAAGAATTGTAACTGCTAGTTGTATATGTAAAATATCAACATGGTATCATAACAGGCCTAAAAGAGACCAACTCACATCTTATAAAGACTTGGTAGCCTCAGCGCACCCTCTCCAAGTTTTAGTTTTTAGTTTTGCAACTGTTGTCGAATTAGGGTTTCTGCATAAACCCTAAGAGTGATGTTTTACCCTTTGTTGAAGGACATTGGTGAATCTAAGATCGCCTAGGAACTCACCCAAGAAAGGCACATCACTTCCCTGGACCAGAATTCGAAAATCCAAAAATTGAAAATTTAGGGTTTCCTCATAAACCCTAGATCTGGATGTTTGGTTGCAGTTGTTATAGTTCTCATGAAAAAATTCATCTTGGTTCATCGAAACTCTCTGGTAAGGTCTAGATCCATATCTTGAAATATTATTTGTTGTTTACTTGTGCCAGGCAGGATGACTACCAGTTTCAGGCTAGATGGAAAGCTTGAAGGATCCAATGACTACCAAGCATGGAAATTCATTCTAGAAGAGAATGATCCCATAAGATCTAAAGATCTAGAGGGAGAAAGTGATAATGAACCAAACATTTTAATCTCATCCCTTTCAGGAACTATCACTCATGGAAGTGACACTTGGCTCATTGATAGTGGTGCTTCTAAGCACATGACGGGATACCCGTACTCTTTGTCAAATTTGATCAAGAAGGACTCGCCTCATAAAGTGAAACTTGGATATGATTATCAATATCCTATCAAAGGTGTAGGAGAAGCTTCCTTTAATTTGGATTCTGGGAAATTGATGAAGGTAAAAGATGTTTTACTCGTACCTGGGTTAAGGAAGAATCTTCTCTCTATTTCAGCTCTAGAAGAGAAGGGTTTCATAATTCATTTGTTGATGGAGAAGTTCTAATGTGGCCAAAAGGGAAATCCTTCAATGATGCAATTGTGATTGGTTTCCAAGAGGGAGGCTTATACAAATTGAAAGGACACTTATAAACAACCCTAGTTCACAATAACGTAAACCTATGTGATTTATGGCATAGAAGACTTACTCATCTACACTATAAGGCATTACTGATCATGAGCAAGATTGTGACATGACTACCTAAGATCCAGGTGGACCATGAAGGCATATGCAAGGGATGTGTAGAAGGCAAGAGCGTGAAGAGTCCATTTCCAAGTAGTGAAAGCAAGTCCAAAGGTGCATTAGACATTATACACTCAGACGTATGTGGACCTATGTCCACCTCTTCATCCAATGGGTATGTATACTATGTCTCCTTCATTGATGACTTTTCACGCAAAGCTTGGATTTATTTCTTGAAGACAAAAGGTGAAGTGTTTTGCAAATTTAAAGAATTCAAGACCCTCATAGAAAACCTCTCTGAAAAGAAGATTAAGGTCTTGAGGTTAGACAATGGTGGAAAATTCACATCAGATGAATTCAAGGCATTATGCAGGGAATCTAGGATTAAGAGGGAGCTCTCTACTCCATACAACCCTTAGAAAAATGGTGTGGTAGAAAGAAAGAACCAAACCATAATGGAAGTAGTGAAGGCCATGCTTCATGATCATAACTTATCGAAACATCTATGGGTAGAAGCAACAAGGACTCCAATGTATGTGCATAATAAAACACCCCACTGTGTCCTTGGGAGTAAGACCCCAGAAGAAATGTTCACAGGAAAGAAGCCAGAAGTCATCCACCTGAGAATATTTGTCTGTCCAATATATGTATATGTTCCCAAGGATAAAAGATCCAAATTGGACCCTTCGGGAAAGAAGGGCATATTTGTCGATTACAGTGAAACATCGAAGGCATACATAGTCTACATACGTGGTCACAAACATGTTGAGATTAGTAGAGATGTTATCTTCGATGAGGATGTAACATTCAACAATTCCAGGAAGTATCATACAGATGAAGACCATTATGAAGAACCAATAGCTCCAAGAGTTGCAGACTCTAGAATTGATATTGTACCTGAAGAACATAATATAGAAGATCATGACATGGCAGAGCCATAAAGACCCACAGATCCACCTAGAGGAAAGAATAGGTCATATTGGGCCTATGAGATTATACAAGATGTAGAAAAATATAGTGCTCCAAAAGGAACTTACAGAGAAAGAAAGAAACCAAAACCCTATTCCAGTTACATGGCACTCCTTAGTGATATTATTGATACAGAACCTACATGTTATGAAAAGCATGAAGAAAAGAAGGAATGGAAGGATGCCATGATTGAAGAGTACCAATCCATTTTGAAAAATGATGTTTGGAATGTGGTTCCAAGACCACGAGAGAAATTAGTTGTAAGCTCAAAATAGATTTACAAAATAAAACATGAGGGAAATGGCAGTATTGAAAAGTACAAGGCAAGGTTTGTGGCGCGAGGATTCTCCCAGAAAGAAGGCATTGATTATGAGGAGAATTTTTCTCATTTAGCAAGATACACTTCCATTAGGACTGTACTTGCAACAATTGTAGTAACAAAATGGAAGATACATCAATTGGACGTGAAGACAACTTTCCTGAATGGTGAGATAGAAGAGGAAGTGTATGTGGAGTAGCCACAAGGTTTTGAGACACATGGCAGATAGTCACATGTGTGTAGGATAAAGAAAACCTTATATGGTTTGAAGCAAGCCCCTAGGGCTTGGTACGAGAGAATGGATAACTTCATGATGAGTTTGGGCTTTACCAAGAGTAAAGAAGATCCCAACCTATACTACAAGGTTGAGGATGGAAGTTCAGTAATACTATTACTATATGTAGATGACTTATTTCTAACAAGAGAATAGAATCTCGTCGCCAAGAGAAAGAGAAAGCTTGATGCATAATTCGAGATGAAAGATCTAGGAATAATGCACTACTTCCTAGGTCTAGATGTATGGCAAAGACAAAATGAGATTTTCCTAAAACAAGGAAAATATACAGTAGAGATTTTGAAGAGGTTCGATATGATGGATTGCAAGTCCATGCCTACACCCATGGTGACAAATCTGAAGTTGCTAAGTGATACATCTTCAAAAAAAGTGGATGACACCTTGTATAGACAAATGATTGGATCACTAATGTATTTGACAAACACAAGACCAGACCTATGTTTTGCAGTGAACACCTTGAGTTAGTATATGGTTGAGTCGAGACATGTTCACCTGATTGCGAAAAAACACATATTGAGGTACCTTAAGGGTACAATTGATTATGGTCTCGGATATACCTCATATTAGGAGATAAGCATGCATGGCTACATTGATTCAGATTGGGCCAGTAGTGTAGAAGATCGGAAAAGTACATCCAGATATTGCTTCATCCTAGGATCAGTTGTGACTGCATGGTTCAGTAGGAAGCAAACTAGTGTGGCACTTAGTACGACTGAAGCAAAAGAGGCAGTGTGGCTCAGAAAGTTGTTGGCAGGGCTATTTGATCTCGAATTAGAGACAACTTGCATTTTATGTGACAACCAAAGTTGTATGAAGTTGTCAGAGAACCCTGTGTTTCATGACAAGTTAAAACACATCAAGATCAAATACCACTATGTCTGGGACATGGTACAGAAGGGAGTAGTAAGACTCTAGTATATCGTCACCAACGAACAGGTAGCAGATGTGTTGACCAAGCCCCTTTCCAAATTTAAGTTCGAGTATTTCAGAGACAAACTTGGAGTGATCCAGAAAGACTTCTCCAGTAGTGAGAAGTGATTGTTTTCTCCAGTAGTGAGATGTTATCCCCAATAGAAGGAAGTGATGTGATCCCCAATAGAGGGAAGTGATGTGATCCCCAATAGAGGGAAGTGATGAGATACCCCAGTGGAGGTTGATAACCCCAACGTAGGATGATACGCTACCCCAACGCAGGTTGGTAACCCCAAGGCACGTTGGTATGCTACCCTAGCGCAGGTTGGTAACCCCAACGCTGATTGGTACGCTACCCCAGCATAGGTTGGTAACCCCAACACAGGCTGGTACGCTACCCCAGTGTAGGTTGGTAACCCCAACGTAGGTTGGTATGCTACCCCAACGCAAGTTGGTAACCCCAACGTAGGCTGGTACGCTACCCCAGTGTAGGTTGGTAACCCCAACGCAGGCCGGTACGCTACCCCAACACAGGTTGGTAACCCCAACGCAGGCTGGTACGCTACCCCAACGCAAGTTGGTAACTCCAACACATGCTGGTATATTACTCCAGTACAAAAGGTTGGTGAAAGTGCAAAACTTCTTATGATATATAGATTCATGAAATTCAACAAGACTATGACCGAAGTGTATAGACATGCAGAAGCATATTGTTCCTGAAGAACACCTTCCTATTTAAGAGGGAGTGTTGAAGAATATGTAGCTGCGGAAGATATTCTACTAGTGTACTTGATCATGCAAAAACCCTAAAAGCATATTATTATATTATATTGGTAAAGTCGGCCCCATTGTGGCCTTTATTGTTAAATAAAAACAAACTGTCAAGTCAGCCCCTATTGTGGCTGATGTAAAGTATAATCAAGAGACACTTGTCAAGTCGGCCCCAACAGTTAAAAAGGGCAAGTCACTTGTGTATAAATAGAGAGGCTAGATGCCTCATTCACTCACTCATCTCACTCAAGCATAAGAGAGAGAAAGGTGTGCAAGTTTTGGAGACAGGGGTGATTCTGCAAAAGGACCATCTGTTTTCTGTCTTGGTATTGTTCTTGGTTGAAGAATATATTTAGAAGAAGTTTGTTGGGTTTTCTTCCCCGAGAGGGTTTCCCCATATAATCTTTGTGTCTATCTTGTTTATGTGATTCTCTCTCTTTCAATGATCTTATATATGCAGTTAATGTTGTAAATAATTGTAATAATTGTTAATGTTTAAGCCATTATTATAGATGTTTGCATTTCATTAGATAACAATAGCATCATCCAAGATCACTGAGAAATACACAATCACAAGAGACACAACATTTATCCTAGGAAACCCTCTAGGGGAAGGAAACCCAGCAAAACTTCCTTAATATAGATAGCCAATACAATGCCAAGAGATCTCTATGCTAAAATAGAAAGTCCTCTCCAAGATATGTGCCACTCTCTCTCTCCTTTACCAATAACAGATCATAACTTGTCTCTCAAACTGAGCAAGTGAGTTATATCCAAATGAGGCGCTAGCCTCCTTTATTTATACAAGTCTAGCACGTGTGAAGTGTCTCTTCACTGGCAGGGCCGACTTCTCCAACTGGGTGGGTAAACCCACCTTTATTATATTTCTGGGTCTTCTCATTAACTGATGGGGCCGACTTCTTATTCTGCCTATCATAATTGTCTGTTGAACAATCCACAAAAGGGAATTTGGTCCTATTACAATAACCAACATGATCAATCCACAAAAGGGAATTTGGTCCTATTACAATAACCGACATGATCAATCCACAATGGGGATTGATTCTATGAATAATATATGAATAATAATAAGAATACTCTTTGCAGTTACAATATTTCAACACTCCCCCTTAATAAGAAGTGTATTCTTCAGCAGCATCATGCGAGAGAAAGAGGACAACATAATCAACAACATCAAATGGGAGGACAAC
>SNQJ01S0023060.1:243065-255078 GCA_010110895.2 Picea sitchensis
TACACCAGCTCGAGGCCACATGGCTTATCATGCGACCAGGAGCGAAGGCCAGGGCAGAGGACTAGGGTGCCAACATTAGCGCGTGGCCACATGGGCCCTCCCATGTGACCAGGAGCCCGGGGAAAAGGGGCACATGCGCATTATTTGTCATTTGTGGGTTTTAAAACCATATTGTTTGATTTTTTGGGTTATTTATGCCGAGTTTTGCTGATTTTTACCTAAAATTGAGGATCTAGAGCCCTTTTTGAGGCCAGATCTTGGGGGGAAGTTGGGAGGAGACCCCCAACTCCAAATATATAAGAACCGGAGGTTTTTGATAGCATAAGAAAGTTCAGAAACAACAAAATGCTAAATATTTTGGAAGCTTAAGCCATTTTTATGCAGGGAATCCATTGAGGAAGTGAACTTTGGAGGCCATTTCCGAGAGCTACGCTCAAAATTTTTCAGTGCCGTCAGTTGTGTTGGATTCTTGAGGTCGAGCAGAACACAACTAGATCAATTTTTAATACATTTGATATACTTCTGATATAATTTTGCAACATTGAATATTAATAAGAAAGCCTCCCCCACTGAGACAAAGGCCCAAAGATGTAGGCAACCTTGCCGAACTCCGTTAACAATCTTGGAGTTATGGTTTGTTGTTATTAATGTTTACTTTATGTGTTGTATTCTTTATAATGGTTGCAACATTCTTTCATTAAAATCTCCTTCCTCATTTAAGTTTTTGAATGGTAATTTAACACATGCTTAAAACTCAACCAAGTCTTTAAAAGATTTTTTTTGGATCAAGTGGTATTAGAGCAGGTTGACAGTTGGTTGTTTGAGTTTGCATTATTACCAAGGAAAAACTAAGTTATGGTGAAGGAGAGCTTGTATAAGGAGATCCATAGATTGGATCAAGAAAGAGGACATCTCAAAGTGAGAAGATGACATCATCAGAAGGACTTTCTCAAAACGAAAGAGAGTTTCAAAGAACTTTCTTTGCCATGTCGGAGATGGTAAAAGTGTTGTATGATGATTACTTGGAACGAAAGAGACCGGTTCTAGGGGAATATTCAAAGCAAGCCAAAAGTGAAGAAGGAGAGGATCCTCCAATATCTCCTCCTTCATCTCCATCATTTTCTTCTTCTTCTTCAAGTACAAGTTCAAATTCTACTACAAGAAAACATTCTCATAAACATAAGCATGATATGCCATTACTTAAACTTGATGTAAAATTTGTTTTACCTATGTATGATGGCGAAGTTAATGCTGAGAAACTTGATAATTGGGTTAGAAAGATGGAGGTATATTGTAATGTGCATAAAATCAAAGATGAGGCAACCAAAATCAGATTGGCATCGCTTCGTCTTGAAGGCACAACTTTCATCTGGTGGAAAAGAAAAATGCAACATGGAACTCAGCAAGTTGGTAAGATTTTTCCATCATGGCATGATTTTATTTCCACACTTATAAAACAATTATGTCCTTTGGGGTATAAGGAAAAGGCTTTAATTGAATGGAAAAGTCTTAAGTTAAGGAAAGGACAATCAGTGCAGGAATATATAGATGAATTTTGTAAGATGGCTTTGATGTTAGATGTTCCATTAACTACACAAGAAACTCTTATGAAGTATATAGGAGGTTTTCCTGCTTATATTCGTAATACGATGTTTATGTTTGGACCTACTAATCTTGATGAGGTTTCTGTCCAAGCAACGTATATTGAAGCAAGGAAAATTGGAGTTAGTGTATCAGGGGAATCATCTTCAAAGAAGGATGGAAAAGGAAAAGGGAATGGGAAGAAAGCAAATTCAACGACAGTGAAGGAAGAGAAGCTCTCTTGCAAACATTGCAAGAAAGAAGGGCGCGATGATGACCATTGTTGGCAATTGCACCCAAAGAAGAGACCGAAGTGGTTCACAGAGAGGAAAGGGAGGCAAAAATTTGCAACAACAACACAACCAACAGACTTAGGGTATGACTCAGGTGATGAGTCTAAGATCACAACAGTTGGTTTGTCAGGTAAAATTGGTGATGGTTTTGATTCAAGAAGTAAATTGTTTCATATAAGGGTCATAATGAAACTTACTAAGATCGACACATTAATAGATAGTGGATCTCAATCTAACTTAATTTCAGAGGAAGTGGTTTAGAAATTGGGATTAAACACTAAGATGCATCACAAACCCTATTCACTTAATTGGATAAGCAAAGATCTCAAATTTCCCATAACAAAGAAATGTATCATAAATTTTGCAATTACATCTAAGTATGTGCATGAAGTAACATGTGATGTGGTGTCACTAGAAACATGTGGAATGGTCTTAGGAAACCCTTATTTATACGATCGCAAAGCAATCTTCTATAGGGAACATAATCAATATCACTTAACTAAATAAGGCAATGAATATGTTGTACATGCTCATCACATAAAAGAAAATCAATCTCTTCTAACAATGGAACAATTAAAGAAGGTAGCTTATGCAAGCAATACACCTATAATTGTGCCAAGTAAAGTAGTTGATCTTAAGCATGAACATGAGATAGTTGTAGGATGGGAATTCAATCATACTTTGCTTCAAGATAAGTTAATGTTGTGCAAGAAAAATAAACATATTGGTTCATTTGCAGTCATATTTCTGATGTTATCACTGCTAATGTTTTCTACATGGATCGTAGTGGATTCAGTAAGATGTGAACGAGTTCAAGTGGCTAACAATATGCTTTCAGTTGTCATGGTTATTATGCAATTGATTATGATGCGACAGGGGCACAAGACATAGTTTAAAGACAAAGGACAAGTGGGGAGGCCTATCCCTCACTTGATGACTGGTTAATATCCTTTTGGAGGACCAAAAGGTCTTAATGGGGAGGCGTGATCCAAATGGATCCAGGAAGGCCTAAAAATCAAAGTTCTCAAAATCGGATGAAACCAATGCCATTGCATCGGGTTCGTCGCACCGATTCTGACCATATATTTTTTTTCCGAAAATGGACACCATATGCAAACATTATCATGTTTTGATCGATTTCCCAAATAGGCAAAAAAGTCAAAAATGCCAAAGTCAATAGTCAACGGGTCGTACTACTGACGTCAGCAATACGTCAACATGACGTGGAAGATGACGTCAGCAGGGACACGTGGTAGCACCAGGGCATGACACATGGCAGTGATTTTTGGCATTTTCAGGGTTGAGTTAAACCTATAAAAAATTTGACACGTGGCACTGTATGGAAGTGACACATGGCTGTACAGACGATGATGTGGTGATATGTGGCAGGATCTGGGAATGACACGTGGCTGTATGGACAAGACGTGGCAACATGACATGTGGCGTATGGGCTGACTGTGCAGTTGACTAGGTAGATGACTAGACAGGGTGACTGTGCAATGACTGGATTATACGGGCCAATCCAGAGGTGACATGTGGCCCAATCACAGGGCACCACGTGGCACCCCGTTTTTGGCCAATGTTAGCTAGGTAAAAATTTTGTTTAGCACTGCACGAGAATTGAACACCCGACCTGCACATAGCCAAAGTCTTTGGAACAATCGGCGGACTGACCGGTCTATATGTGGTTCTTAACCACCACACAACAAAAAAATGTTTTGTTGTGATATGTGCCGAGGGTTTGGGGATAAGCCCCGGTTGGCAGGGGGTAGGCCGACTGACCAGGAGCCAGTTCGGGGGGCGTGCAAATGTTACACCAGCTCGAGGCCACATGGCTTATCATGCGACCAGGAGCGAAGGCCAGGGTAGAGGACTAGGGTGCCAGCATTAGCACGTGGCCACATGGGCCCTCCCATGTGACCAGGAGCCCAAGGAAAAGGGGCACACGCACATTATTTTCCATTTGTGGGTTTTAAAACCATATTGTATGATTTTTTGGGTTATTTATGCTGATTTTTGGCGATTTTTACCCAAAATTGAGGATCCAAAGCCCTTTTTGAGGCCAGATCTTGGGGGGAAGTTAGGAGGAGACCCCCAACTCCAAATCTATAAGAACCAAAGTTTTTTGACAGCATAATAAAGTTAAGAAACAACAGAATGCTGAAGATTTTAGAAGCTTAAGCCATTTTTATGCAGGGAAGCCATTGAGGAAGCGAACTTTGGAGGCCATTTCCGGGAGCTACACTCAACCTTTTTCAGTGCCGTTAGTTGTGTTGGATTCTTGAGGTTGAGAAAAACACAGCCATACCAGTTTTCAATCCATTTGAGATACTTCTGATGTAATTTTTCAGCAATGAAGATTAATAAGAAAGCCTCCCCCATTGAGACAAAGGCCCAGAGACGTAGGCAACCTTGCCGAACTCTGTTAACAATATTGGCGTTATGGTTTGTTATTCTTAATGTTTACTTTCTGTTCTGTATTCTTTATAATGGTTGCAACATTATTTCATTAAAATATCCTTCCTCATTTAATTTTTTGAATGCTAATTTAACACATGCTTAAAACTCAACCAAGTCTTTAAAATATCATTTTTGGATCATTTAGGCAATCTCAAGGCAATGTACAAAGACAACGTATTCAATAAATCATGGTACTAAAACACCATTTGCATTAAACAATGTATGAACTACTCTCTTTTTTTCCCAAAGGTGGATAAACCTATCAAACTCAATTGTCAACTAGTAGTGAGGACAACCGTCACTGGCTATGATCTAGGAATGTGGGTTGACTCATCACCGTTATTCGAGGAAAACCATACCAACTGAAATGACCTGTTGTTGGTTTTTAAGGGGGTAAACTTTCACTCATGTTAGACGCCTTTGCGTCTTGGGCCCTTAACCTATTTCCTTACTCCTAAGGAAAATGAGCTCTTAACCAATCAAAAGTAGTTTTAGGTCTTTGTACAACATGTTGTGTGAGTATGTACAAGTGAGATAATAAACATTGAAATATGATTTGTTTGTCATTTAAAAAAATAGTTTTACGACTTTAAAATCTCCTCTCTCTCTTCTTGACAAAATATTATTTATACCAATGCAAAAATTATTGTCCAATTTTTTTAGATTAACTCGTTTTTTTTGGTGGGGGGATATTCATATAATTGTTAAAATGATTTTTCTCATGAATAAGATAATGTAGATTCTCAACATTATGTACTCTACATCTCTTTCATATATATATATATATATATATTATTACATTTATAAGATTATACTTTTTTGGTATATTTTACTTTATTAATGAGCATGTGGGGATACCATGGGTTTTTTTTGGCTATGTAAAGCAAGAGAGGGGAAGGTCAAGAAAGCAATCATATTCACCCTGAAACTAATCAGTCATTATGATAATATAATGAATCACTGCCTTGTAGTATATCTATATAGCCTCCAATTCATGAGTCAGGCACACCCATGACAACAAGTTGGAGGCGAGTTCGATTAATGGATGGAGAGCGTGCCTAGCCAAGACGAGGCAAAGTGGTGGTGTGCCTCACCTTTATAGGAATGATTAAGAGCATCTTGGGGCTTGGGGCTTGGCACACCCAGTAGAACTCGTTCCTTACCTTGTGATGCAAATGAAGGATAGAGAAGGTTGTGGATGAGAGACGTCAACTCGGGTTGCATCAATGCATGAACGGGGCTGACTTAGGAGAGTTGGGTGAACCTGAATCACGATAAAGGAAACATAACCATATGCATTGGATATCATGAACCGAATCAAAGAGTTGGCTTGACTCCTTGGCACACCCCACGATGAGATGATGGCTTGGCTCGCCCACACCCTTGGACAACACAAACATTTATGAGGGTAACTCGGGACGTAAGGAAACAAACCAATGGGAGAGTTGGGCGTACAAATAAACGTGGCATGGTAATATGACTCATGTCCTGGGAAAGGGAGAAACATGGAGAGTCGTCGTGACCCATCGAAAAAGTTGGCAAGTTGACTTGAGGAAAAATGACTAAGTGTTGGGTCGACCCACCCATTTTTCCAAATGACGTGATGAACCAACAAAACAATTTGGTTGGGTGCATATATTTTGGGGCTAGTCAGACGAGTTGAGTGCAAATGAACAATCAGAAGAACACAAATGCAAATTCATTATAAGACAGAGAGAGCGACACAAGAGAAGTCTGTGGAGATGGTGAACGAGTGGAAAGAGGAGGAATCGACCTATGACCTGTGGTCATCCAAAGGGACCGAGGCGTGGGGTGAATTCAACATAGTTCATGTTAGCAAGTGTGAAAGATTTGTGAGGTGAATTTGTGATCTGGATTGGATCATTATATTATTTTTCATCTATATCGATGCTTTCAGAGTGGAAAAAATTGGAGGAATCAACTTGTAGGGTCATTTTAGTGGTAGGTCCTAGTTTGGAAAATTGGGGTTCAAAACCTTCCAGGGCCATTTTGAGGCATCAAACAACATTTTTTGGGGTTCTCGGGTCCAAAAATTTTTCCCGCCACCTTGATGGGGTTCTACACTATGAGACCTTTTCAATGGTGCATACCATGTGTCAATTAGAGTTCGTATGAAAAGAAAATCCTATGCCTCTTGCAAGTTGACATATCACACTGACCACCATGGTACGAGAGGATGCCACGTCATCCCCAAAATCCTCATGCATATGGGGTTAGCCACGTGAGGAATTTCAAGAAGATTCTATAAGGTCAAAAACCCTATCACAATTGAGGCTCGAGGAAGTCAAAGACCTACCCCTAGATGGCTATCAGGATATGTTAAATACTAGGCCACTAGGAGGAGAAGGGGTGCCATTCTATGTTATTATATTTTGTTCCATATCAGAGAAGAACAACTAGGAGTGAGAAATTAGAGAGCAGAATAGAGAGGGTTAATGTTCTGTAGTAGCCTAACAAATGACAAGTCTCATGTAACTCCATAGTGAGTGCCTTCTCCTTTGTACTTGCATAATTTCCATACCATAGAAAAGAGAACAGAGCAACCTCACCTTCTAGTTGGGTTTTCTCCCGTAAAGATTTACTAAAGAAAACATTTGTGTCATTTTGTGGATGGTGTGTGATTGTATTTTATTGTTCTCTATTTTCCGCATTTTATCTATTTCATGCATAAGCAAAAAATCAATAACTAAATATTCTGGAAATCTAAAGGAATTTAACCTTCATAGTTAGATTTCGGTTTTATTTATTAGATATGTTGTGATGAACTGTTCCAATGGAATATCCGTGACAATTTACATATCATATTGGTATCAGAGAAAGTTTTTCTTTTGGGTATTTATGGGAATTTGCAGGATCCATGAATTGACTTAAAGAGAAGTTGTAAAAACCTTAGCCATGGCAGACGATTTCATTCATAATAACCCTTGAGATCCATTAGAAGAGAGATTTGAGAGGTTGGAAGCGCAAGTCATTGACATCAGTCGCAATATGAACCTCCTCATGGAAACTCTAGCAAGCAAGCTCAAATAGTTTGGAGATGATGGAGGCTCTAACTCAAATATCATATCGGAGGGGAAGTCGAGAGATCATGAAGACTCGAGAAAGGAGTCACAGAAAGAACCCTAGAAAGAGAAGTCTAGTTCGAGTGCAATGAACCCTTGATAGTCCCTATTCAATATGGAAGCGAAAGTGGACATAAAGCCATACCAAGGTGAGATCAATGCATTAAACTGAATCATTGGTTGCAACAACTAGAAGTTTATTTTAGCGTTTACCATATAGATGAAGAAAAGAATATTTCATTTGCTAGATTGAAGTTAGAGGGCCATTCTTTAACCTGGTGGGAAAGCCATACAGAAACACTTAGGATAGAGGGTGATCCGCTAGTAACTAGGTGGGAGGAATTCAAAACCCTCATCAAGTCTGAATACTACCCTATCGAGTATGTAGAGGACCAATGGATCCGATGGCACTACTTCAAGCAAAGGTAGGGGCATAATGTATAGGAGTACACCACTGAGTTCAGAAAGATGGCCATCATATTGAGTATCTCTCCCAAGAACCCATATGTACTCCTCAAGTATCTGGGGGGTTTACACAATCATCTAAGAAAGCAGGTGATTCTCTTCAAGCCAAGGACAGTGGATGAGGTGTGTGTACAAGAATAGTACCTGGAAAATATAAGCCAAAAGAAGGCGAAACCAAGTGGTTCAAGGCAGAAAGAGCACCAGGAAGCTTCCAAGGAGGGGAAGAATAAGTGGAAAGGGGGAAAAGATAAGAAGACAACAACCTCTACACATTAGTGAAAATATCCAAGCAACCATTGCAATGGTTGCTACATTGATGGCCACACTGAGGAAAAATGTTGGAAATTACATCCAAAGTTGAACTCGAAGAACCGCAAGAAAGACATAAAGAAAAATGATATTTTAGCCACAGATTCAACCAATTAGGTTGAAAGTAGCTTATATGTGGATAAAAATATTGTATGCACATCTATGCATAAGGAGTTGAATCCGAGTAGCCTTCATCACCAAGAAGAGAAGGAGATTACCAAGCTCTTCCACATCAATATTCAGGTCAAGAAGACCAAGATAGATGCTCTGTTCGAATTTGGTTCACATGATAATCTCATAGTAGTGGATCTTGCCAACAAGCTTAGATTGGAGTTTCAATATTATCCTAGCCCATATCCATTGGGTTAGGTAAACAAGGATGTCGAGATAAAGGTAATGAAATAGGGTAAGATTAAATTTGCTATAAGTGTTGATTTTATTGATGAAGTGGAATTGGATGTAGTACCCCTTGATGTATGTGGAGTACTGTATGGAAGCCCCTACATGTATATGAGGGATGCAATATTCATGTGGAGAGCCAACCAATACTGACTGATAAAGGATGGGAAGTCCTACATCATCAATGTGCATAAAGGAAAGTCATTACCAAGCTTTTCCACATCAATATTCAGGTCAAGAAGACCAAGATAGATGCTCTTTTCAACTTTGGTTCACATGATAATCTCATAGTAGTGGATCTAGTCAACAAGCTTAGATTGGAGTTTCAAGATTATCCTATCCCGTATCCATTGGGTTGGGTAAACAAGGATGTTGATATAAAGGTAATGAAATAGGGTAAGATTAAATTTTCTATAAGTGTTGATTTTATTGATGAAGTGGAATTGGACGTAGTACCCCTTGATGTATGTGGAGTACTGTATGGAAGCCCCTACATGTATATGAGGGATGCAATATTCATGTGGAGAGCCAACCAATACCGACTGATCAAGGATGGCAAGTCCTACATCATCAACGTGCATAAAGGCAAGTCAAAGATCTCACTCGTAAGTGCCAAACAAGACAAGAAGTTGATTAGTTCTAGTAAGAAATACATTTTGTTTTCTTAAGAAAAATCAGTCTGATGATGAGTCAATGAGAGTGAAGGCATCCCTGGGGGGGTTTAATAAAGAGTAGAAACATTAGTTGGATGATTTTATACAAGCATACATAGGATTGTTCCAAGAGCCTAAAGGGATATCACCTAAGAGGGAAGTGGAGCATGAAATCCAATTATTTCCAAACTCCCCCTCTGAATATTGGCTTGTATAGATAGTCTGTTCTAGAAGAAAATGAAGAGAAGAAGCAGTTGCAATAGTTGTTGGAGCAGGGTGTGATTCATCCAAGTACCTCACCTTGTGGGTCACCCATAATAATTGTTCCCAAGAAGGATGGGAATTGGAGAATGTGTATCGATTACAGGGCATTGAACAAGATTACACTGAAGAATTGGTACCCTCTGCCTATGATTGATTATCTGTTGGACCAGTTGTAGCATGCCAAGTACGTCACTAAGATGAATTTGAAATTAGGATATCACCAGGTATGAGTCAAAGAAGAAGATACCCAGAAGAATACCTTCAAGAGAAGGCAAGGTTTGTATGAGTGGTTGGTTATTCCATTTAGTTTATGTAATGCATCGACTACATTTATGAGACTAATGAATGATGTTTTACACCCTTTTCTAGATTCATTTGTTATTGTGATCTATTTGGATGATATAATAGTTTATAGCGTTGTTACACATTATTTTCGTCACCCTCATGATCGTTAATGATGTAAACCTATATGTTGCTTTTAGAGAGGTCAGTGGCCCGAATTCCTGAAGAAAGAAGGGAGAAGAACTTTCCTTGAGAGAAGAAGTTGTGTTTTCCTCTGTAAAAACCCTATTTTAGAGGATTTCTACAGGCTACACCATAGTTGGGGTGCGGAAATGCCTGATTTCCACAGGCTGCAGTATAGCTAGGGCGCGAAATTTCCACAGGCTGCACTATAGCCAGGTCGCGACGGCCTTCGTATGTGGGAAAAATGAGCATTTTCTCGATGCTTCTAGAAGGAGAAGATTCTATGGTGATGTAGCCTCTGAATGGTTTGGATCTTACTCGCTTTCATGATTTAGTGGGATCATCCTAACCTCCTCACCTTATCCACTTCAACTTATAAAAGGAGAGGAGCTCTCATGGAGAAAGTTAGTTGGATTTGGCTTGGAATTATTAGTTTGGTTAGAGTGGCTTTGAGCTTTGCTTTTGTCAAGATAGATGTCAGATATATGGTCTCAGAATTCTTGAATCAAAAGTGTGTGGGAAGCAAGGAACTGTTGGAAGGAACCTTACGACATCAAGGCATCTGGTTGTAATCTCTCTTCCTATTATTAATATAATACAGTGGCATGTTTCTTTCCCATAGAATTATCTTTATTTTATTGCATAATTCCTTGATCATATGCATAGGTTGACATTGAATATACTCTCTCTGATTTCACTTTGGTTGGTTTGTGTCTCACTGCAGGATCAATATCACAAGAGCACCGGAGCGAAGTAGGAACAACAAAGATATAAGGAAGCGATCTCAAAGGTAAGTCATCAATTCCTTCTTTGGTAGTAATATCAATGATTGTAACTTAGGGAAAGAGCCATGTCCTGCCCTATTTTGTTCTAGATCCAGGTGAATCTAGGGAGATTAGTTTATGTCCGCATTTACCGATTTATTCGATAACAAAATTGGTGACTCCACTGGGGAATGGAATGTTTTCCTAGTTTTCCTTGTTTTCTTTCTTTGATTGCTTGGTTTCTGTTTTCTAAGTCACTGGAAAATCCAACTTGACTCTCTGACTGTTAAACTTCACTGGAAAACCTTCTTAATTTTTATTTTTTTCCATTTTTGTTTGATTTCCGCACCCTGCTTTGAGGGACAATGTGGCGACTTAGGATTTCCGCGCCCTAGCTATTTTAACCAGTGCGGAAACGCCACGCCCTACCCATATTTGGTCCGCGGAAATCAGTGATTTCCGCACTGTGCTAGTCTTCCAGCCTGCGAAAATTGTGAAATTCTTGATTTTTTATGGTTTTCCTTACCCAGACCTTGGATTTGGTTTTGGGGTGAATTTTTGGTGTTTTATTATGATTTATTTACAGTCTACTTGATAGTTTTTAAGCTGCTTTTAGCCATCTTTGCTTTGTTTTCTTTTGAAATATTTGATCTCTTCCTTTGAGTATCTTTCAGTTACAAAGCCTTGTTTTTCTTTAGAATTGTTTAGTGAAAAGAACACTTCTTTTTTCTGAATAACTCGCGGTAAAAGAGAAACTTTGTTTGGGTTGTTTTTTGTTTTGAAGTGATTTTCTATTGATTTTAGCTATCTTTGAAACAAAAATATTATTTCTTTCTTTGCATTAGATTGGGGGCATATTTGCATTTGAAGTAGTGAAATTGCATGATTTTTGGTCTTAAATTCTTTGCATTAGATTGGGGGCATATTTGCATTTGAAGTAGTGAAATTGCATGATTTTTGGTCTTAAATTCTTTGCATTAGATTGGGAGTTGTGAATCGTATATTGGTGTCTCATTTCTTGAAAATCTTGATATTGATGAGTTTAGTAAAATTTTGGGACATTGTACATCTGGGAATGGTAAATGTTTTCTCCTTCTCGTAGCATTGCTTTCATCGAAATGAAAAGATTGCATCTTCATCTCTTTGCATAACTTTCGAGTCGGTCAAAACACCATATTGTTCACGCCATTTTCCTCTTGAGTAACAACAACCATAAAATAAAGCGCTTATAAAAATTGATTAGACATTTTTATATTTTCTGGTAGCAAACCTACATT
>SNQJ01S0023060.1:259625-296002 GCA_010110895.2 Picea sitchensis
CTTATCGTTTCTTCCATAGTCTTTGGGTCATCATACTGGATCTTATCCCCAATGGGAGGTGGTAATCCACTCAGGTACCTATGAATATTGACAGACTCATCTTTGATGAACGAAACATACTTCAGTAATTCCAAAAACTTTCGTTCATACTCATCAATGGTCATGTTGTCCAACTTGAGTTAAAAGAACTCTTTCATCTTTCTGTCATAATATCTTTTATTTAAGTATTTCTTCTCGAAATATTTCTTGAATTCTTTCCATGTGATGTCCTTTTCCCTGATGTGCTGCACCTGCACAAGTTGATCCCACCACATGGATGCCTTTCCTTTCAGTTGATACATGGCAATCCCGCCCTCTGCATGAGAGGAACAATTTTGTCGTTGAAAGTATTTCCTCATACCAAGTAACGAAGTTTCGTCATCTTCCTCCTTCTTATGCTCTCCATCAAACGTTGGAGGCTTGATCTTGCTAGCCCCTTAATCAATCAAAATAGTAAAGGCATGGTTGCTAATCATACCTTCTACTTCAATCATGTGAGACTGATACTCAACTTGCTTGTTTTCCAAGGCTGCGTATATCCTTGGTATCCTACTGCCCATGTTCTCCACTGTTTCAGCTTGCTGAACATTGTGGACAATCCTCGATTTATCATTTCAGTGGGGGCAATCTCTGTACCTATGGTTCCCTTTATAGCCCCAACATTCCATAGGTGGAGGTCTTGGAATTTTCCCACCCCCTTCAGCCTTCCTGGGCTCTCTAAAAGACGACTGTCCTTGAGGACTGTTTTTGAAAAAGGGTGGTTTATTTCCCTTCTGCCTCTGTTCTTTCTTGAACTTTTTCTGGTCATCCCAAGCCTTCCGAAATGTAGGATTTTCTCTTTGCTTCTCATACAAGCATTTCTCCCTCCTTATCATTTCTTCCATAGTATTTGGGTCATCATACTGGATCTTATCCCCAATGGGAGGTGGTAATCCACTCAGGTACCTCTGAATCTTGACAGACTCATCTTTGATGAACGAAACATACTTCAGTAATTCCAAAAACTTTCGTTCATACTCATCAATGGTCATGTTGTCCAGCTTGAGTTCAAAGAACTCTTTCATATTTCTGTCATAATATCTTTTAGTTAAGTATTTCCTCTCGAAATACTTCTTGAATTATTTGCATGTGATGTCCTTTTCTCTGATGTGCTGCACCTACACAAGTTGATCCCACCACATGGATGCCTTTCCTTTCAGTTGATACATGGAAATCCTGCCCTCTGCATGAGAGGAATAATTCTGCAGTTGAAATTATTTCCTCATACCAAGTAACCAAGTTTCAACATCTTCCTCCTTCTTATGCTCTCCATCAAACGTTGGAGGCTTGATCTTGTTAATTTCCCCTTTCAATTCATCCATTCTAGATCTCATGTGATTTTTGGTAGGGGATGAGCTGGAACTACTGTGTGCTTCCTTATCAGAATTCTTTGGGGAACGACGATGATGTCTGCTAACACTCCTCGATCTTATTTTCCCCTCAGGTGTCCCACGACTCCTTGTTTTGCTTGAGTCACTCTCTTTGTCCAACTTCTTTTCTATTCTTTCAAGACTCTTCAACATCCTTAAGTTGAATTCACCTTGTTTATCCTAAGTTTTCCTGAGCCTTCTGCTATCTACCTGTCGAGTTTGGGCGTCTTTATGCAACTTTTCAATGATCTTCCTCAAGTTTCCTTCCTTGTCTATCTCTTCTCCATGGCCATTGGAGTTCGTTCCTCCAACTCCCAAATGAACATCCATTCCTTTAACTTCATTTTCAGAACTAGAAGTAGTCTGTACTCCTTCCATTTCTTTGTACTCAGTGGCAACTCTAATCGGTTCTGGCACTTGTTAATATTCTGCAAACACAACATGCAGACAACCAGAATTTGTCAGGTCATTATTCCTTAACAAATCCCACAACATTAAAAATCAAATTGATTCAAGAAAACACTCAGTTTTCCATGAATTTTCTGAGCTCTGCTCGGCTCCACAGGAAACTTAGGCCATATCCCTTTCCATTTTAGTTTCCAAACCCATGTGACTAAGGGCATGACCATGCGCTAGGGATCAAGGTTCTCTAAATGAAACTTTGGGGTTTCGGGTTTCGGGGCTTTGGTCCCAGTGATTCCCACACTTGCTCCCCTCTCCAACTCCCGACTCCTGAAATCTCGATCCCGTCTACCTCTCGGGCCCACAAAAAATTTGTCGCCAACCAAGGTGATGACACACAGTGTCTTTAGGAAGGTCCATGTCACCTCCGACGATGTCATAGGGTCCCACCACTTTCACTTTTCATTTTGGAGTTTCGGGCATCGAGAGTTCGTGCATCAACACAAGTGGCTTTTCCCAAAGCCGAAATCGCGAAATTGCAATTTATTTTCTGCTTGATCCAACGGTCAAGTGTCTTCCTCCAATATACAGTATAAATTGTTTCGGGATTTCGAGGTTTCGAGTTTCAGGGTTTCGTGTCTCAGCGCTCCCTGTTTTTTGACAGCCGAACTCCCAAAATGCTGAAATTCTTCTAGGACAATTAACGGTCCAGATCTTTCCTTGATCAATGGTTGTGATCCAATTGCAGATTCGTGTTTCGCGAATTCTCATGAACTTACCCTTTGACCTTTTCAAGTAATGAGTTAAGGAAAGGCTGATCGCTCTCCACACGTCCCTTCCGATGGACGGTTAGGATTGCAGTGGATTTTCCACTAGCAAAACTCCGACGTAGGTGGATCTTTGCTACGTGTCCTTTTTGATGGACAGTCCTAGTGATGTCAGGGCTCCGCGTATCCTGAATTCCACACACCTGTGAAACTCAAAAGGGTTTTAAACCTTATGCACATTCCTTGGATCCAACGGTTGTTGGCCCACACGCTCAGATCTGATCTCTTCTGCGCACTCTCCTAAGTGTCTGGACGTGGATTGGACAATCCAGATCTTCTCCGCACATCTGATCTACGTCTCCAACACTTCTGGTGTTGAGCACTCTGTCTCTCCTTGTGGCTATATACCACATCGGCTGTGGGTTTTATAATACCACTACACCTCCTGAGCTTTGTAACACAGCCAAGTGACTCCTTGGCACTCAGAGACAATCTAAGGTTCGAAATTAGTCCTCTAGACACAATTTCACTCGATACTTTGGGTCCAGAGACCACTTAACCAACCCAGTCAGGATCAACATTGAAACTATGGCTCTGATACCATACTGTAACGTCCCCGACCATCAACCCCATGGCCGGGCAAACGCTACTGTGCGGAAACTACATTCTCATACTTATACATATGTAAATTCAGATGCATGTTAATGAAAATCAGACATTTAACAAGGATCTACTGTTGTTTTACAAACTTAAACAGTATTAACAACCATTCATGAATACAACGGAATACATGATAACATTGCTAGAATCACACGTATGCAATTTAATTAATTACAGAATTACAAAACATAGTGACACTTATCTTTGAAACTGTCACACACCACCAACTGCGTGCAGACCTTCCACGAACCTTCCAGCCTTAGACCGCGTTGCTCACACTCTCAGCAGTAGGCCACCCCCGAGCTGGGACTAAGCTCCACCGGGTAGGGGAATCCTATTCTAGGCAGGGTCAACAAGAAGACACACAGTCACAGAAGAAGGATCCTCTCCCAGGAGCCACTTATGCCCACTGCTCATAGACTCTCATTCTCCACATGCTTGTCCCACCCCAGGAGTATACACCTTCACTGTCACCCAGACAGTCCTTCGGCTGCTAAACCTCCCTTGCCTTGGGATTCAACAACAGACCAGACCAAAAGTCTCCGAGCTCTGTGGCAGCTACCGGACCCCTTCCAGGAGTACTCACTTCTCCTGCACACTCTCTCACTTGGAGAGAGTCTTGTATATACAAGTCAGACCACCACGAGACTTAGCACGAATGTGAATTGACCATCAAGTCACACGCAGTCCGACACTGCATGACCACCATAGACATCTGGGAATACAGACACGGGCTTCCCAAAACTGACGACAGACAGACGCTACAACATCACCAGGCTCAGCAATTACGGACATTTGATTTATCCCAACCAACAATACAGGATAGACTCACGACTCTGGTTTTGGGGATGCATGATAAGAAATCCATGCAGAGGTTGAACATAGACTCGACGGTTTTGACAGAGGGTATACCGACTCCTCCAGAAATCAACACAGGCCTTGGGTTTCAGATTTGCGTGAGGGTATGCCTTGCAGAGGTCAGACGGGATTCACGGTTCAAACAGTCAGTGGTAGAATGGAGGAGGAACCCCCCAATCATGGCTCAACTCAACAGTTTTAACTGCATGCGCCCAGGTTGACACTTGTCTTCCTGGAGCTGCATGCGTTCCCTTTTGCACACGTTCCCTCTTTCCAGGAACTTAGGATAAACAAAACATACCTTTCACACCACTTTGGAATAGTAATAAATTATTATTTCCAGGATTTAAGCCCTCTAGCTTAGCCCCTCTTCCAAACTTTCAGCCCCCTCTCCCTTACCCAGAATTTTGTGGAAGCTTCGTCCCCCATCACTCATTCATCGTGATCGGTCCACACGCAGAGATGTTTTTACATTAATAATGTGCACCATTACATGTACAATAATCAGGCTCTTGGCCTTCAACACTTAGGCTCTCTGGCCTAATAATCACATAAGCCCACCAGCTTATATAAACTTGGCTCACCGACACAATGCAATTGGGGCACATCCTNGTGCCCCAATTGCATTGGGGCACATCCTTGGGGTATTACAGGAGAGATGTTAATCTTCTATTTCTTTCTATCTATTGATTAATGGTTCCACTTCCCCTTTTTCCCAATCAACAAGAACACTAAGGTAAGGTTGTCCTTTGTTACCCCTCCTCTTTCTTCTTATAGCAAGGGGATTAAGCAAATGTCTTGTACATGAAAGAGGCTCTAGGAGATTGAAAGATCTGTTTAGGGACCCATGTATCTTCAACTCATTTTTTGTTTGTTGATAATGTTTTATTATTTGGAAATGGGTCATTGATGGGTGCTAAAGCTATTAATCATGATTTATATTTGCATTGTAAATCCATAGGGATGGAAGTATATCAACATAAATCATGAATTATGTTTCATAAACTTGTTGAAGGTTAACAAAGAACTATTAAAGATCCACTATCTTTTGAGAAAGGAGATTTTCATAATGGACTAAAATATCTTGGTTTTCACCTAAAACCAAATGAATATGGTTTTAGGGAAAGGATTTGGCTATTATGTTATTCCAATATACTAGCAGACACTTACATATATCCCTAAAGGCATATTAAATAATATCAAGAGGAATACCTTCAAATTTCTATGGCTTGGAAATCATGACAAGGAGAAGATGGATTTGGTTGTATGGGAAAGACTAGCCCAACCTAAGAAGGAAGGAGGTTGGAGCTTCTAGAATATTTTTCATTTCTCTAAGGCATTGACTACTAAAGTTTATGGAAGGTTATTGCAAGTATTGGAATGTGAAGGGATGTCCTAGCTCAAAATATATATTCTTCCACAATCAATCTCATATTAGATTAGGAGCCCCACTAAATCTCATGCTAGTGCCTCTATTGTTTGGAAAGATTTGGTTCAATCCCTCCCTATTGGGGAATTGGCTAGCTTGGAATGTTGGTGATGGAAACAACATTAGATTGCAGGTGGACCCTTGGATTCGTATGGGGAATGGTTACAAGTTATCTATTGAACTTCATGCTTCACTAAGATCACTAAGGTCATTTTTTGGGGGTGGAAGTTAGTTGCTATACGAATCCCTTGGATTGGATAACTTAGAAGTTGAAGAGTGGGATGAATATGTTTAGAAATTGACTACCAGTAATATAATTCTCAGGGTTAAGGAGTACAATTTAGTGTGGTTAAAAAAATTTATTGGAGGTTTTTATATGACAAAATTAGGGTACGATGCTTGTAGGGTCTCAAAATAGTCCCTATTTTCACTCCATTAATTCACTAAAACCTTCACAATTACTTCCATTTCACCTTCATTCCACCTCCACATCATTACATTTACCTCATCATTGGGTTATAACTATGCTTTTCCAAAGTTTATCAATTCTTAACATTTTTAAGTGGATTTGTGGTTAAACTTTAGAAAATAATTGATAAACTTTGGAAAAGCATAGTTATAACTAACAATTAGAATGAGTTGTTGACATGTGTAGGTACAAAAAGAAACTTCCTAGGCACCTTTATGTGGCACTATATGTTCAAATTCGAATTTGAGAGGAGATCATGGAGAGATCATTGAGAAGAAGATCATGGGGGAGATCATGGACCTCATGGAGAGTATCATGGAGGATAGGGTTATGTGTCTAGATGGTTGAGAGATGTATGGAACTAAAGAAGTTAGTGGATCACATTTATGGGTTTGTTATCATAGCTCTTGTATAAATAGGAGTGTTACCTCCTTCATTTGTAAGCTTGTAATCCTATAATTAGAAAGATTGTACTCTTAGAGTTGGTTTTGGAGATTTTTGAAATAAAGAATCATATTTTGCTTCCACATTTGAGTCTCCTTTGAGTGGTGTGCTTGTGGAGTTATGGAGGGACCCCATGGCCTCACTTGCATTCTTATTTATTATTTTAAGTATAACTTAATTTATGTTTTTTGTTTGATTTTCAGCTTTTAAAGTTTTGTTAAATGTTCTATCTTTGGAAGGATCTTATTTAGAAAGATGTTTTTGTAAGAGAACCATAAGGTCTCAGACAATTATTAGATTTAGGTTTCATTTCATTTCAGCTTTTAAGTTTTTGTTAAATGTTCTAATATTGGAGATCCACAAAATTAGGATTTTAGTTTGAGAGACAGGATCTTGATAATTGTTAAATCTAGGTTTGATTAGTTGTTGAAAGAGATTTTTGATGAATATGTTCTTGTAAGGGAACTTTAAGATCTCGAACATATTAGGAATCTTTATAGATCTATATATTTTAGGTAGCTTTTCTAAGTTTACCTTCCTGGGTTGACAATTAAATTGAACTCCGATTGACATCATCAATTGGAACTTAACAATGCTATTTTTGTGACAAAGAAAGGGGAAAATCCTTAGTGTCGGTGGAAGGGCCCCCATGGCCTCACTTGCATGCTTATTTGCTTATTTTAGGTATAACTTAATTTATGTTTTTGTTTGATTTCAGCTTTTAAAGTTTTGTTAAATGTTCTAATACTGGAAGGATCTTATTTGAAAGTGTTTTTGTAAGAAAACCATTAGATCTCAGACAATTATTAGATTTAGGTTTGTTTCATTTCAGCTTTTAAGTTTTGTTAAATGTTCTAATATTGGAGGAGATCCTAAAATTCAGGTGTTATTGTAAGAGAACCTTAGGATCTTGACAATTGTTAGATCTAGGTTTGATTAGTTGTTGAAAGAGATTTTGATGAATATGTTCTTGTAAGGGAACTTTAAGATCTCAGACATATTAGGAATCCTTCTAGATCTATATATTTTAGGTAGCGCTTCTAAGTTTACCTTCCCGGGTTGACATTAAATAAACTCTGATTGACATCATCAATTGGAACTTAACAATGCTATTTTTGTGACAAAGAAAGGGGAAAATCCTTAGTGTCGGTGGAAGGATGTTTGGAATATCATGCCCCCTTTAAAGTACAGATTGTTTCACTAGATGGCACTCTCTAAAAAAGTCCTTACTTGGGAATTTTTTATCAAATTATCTTTTGAGGGCTTGGGTCGATGTCCATTGTGCAAAGGTGCTTCAAAGATTGTTTATCATATGTTGTTCGGATGCCATTTCTTATTGGAAGTCTAGGATGCATCACTGACTCTCACATGAAGGGTTGGAAGCTAGAGAGGTGATTCATTGGAAGAAGTTATTAAATATTCGTGGGAGAACAAAAAACTAAGAAAATATGAAGATTTTCCTTTATTTGTGGTTTGGGCCATCCAAAGAACTCGAAATGGAATGCCTTTTGAGGATGAAATGATCTCTCCCTTATAGGTATTTTAGAAATTCAAATATGTTGTTGAAGATCTTAGGAAGGATATTATAAGCAAGGTTTTGAGGTGGATTATGTGGCCACATATTGAAAAGTCTAGACCTAGGGAATGTTTCTATGGATCCTCTGAAGGAAACTAGAGAAAAGTGGGGTGGGAGGGGTCCTCCTCCTTTTGGATCAACATTTCCTTTCCTTTTTATATGGCTTCGGGTTTCGTTCCAATAATTTGGTTGAGGTAAATGTGGCCTTGTTTCTATTGGAGATTGCAGTGAAAAGAGGCATTCATGACATTCATATCTTCGGTGACTCTCAATTGGTGATCAACTATATTTCAAGGTGGAGTAGCCATTTGAACTTGGTGTGGGATCATCTTATCAAAAGAGGCAAAGAGAAATTATGAAGAGTGGAGAATTTCTTTTGTTGTCACATTTATAAAGAATCAAATGTAATAGCAGATGTTTTGTCCAAAAGGGTTGTGAATGATCCAATAGGGTTACTGGAGATCACAAAGTCTAGGGAGTGAGAGCATGATGTTGTAACTACTAGGCAATATTTTGTTTCATGACTTGTTATTTTTGTGGAAGGCACACATATGTGTTTTAATATTGGCTTTGGTTTTTGTAGCCAACAATGGCTTAGTTATACTCTTCTTTTAAAACATTTTTGAAAATATATATTTTCATAAGTATTTGATATTCACTTAATAGTGATAATTGTAAAGCTTGGAGAACTTTTTCTAAAACTTTGTTATAATATAGAGAGTTGGCAACAATATTGCATGTTAATGGACACTTTGCTAAATACAATTTTATTATTTCTATTTGAAATAAAGAAAATCAAGGTTGTGTGTGTGTGTGTGTCATCTTCCAATTAATATTTTATATTATATTAAGAAAACATGATTAACTCATATTCAAAGTAGAAAATTTTCTAGTATAAGATTGTGCCAAATCACGAGTCACACCCAAATAATTAATTAATATCATATTATTTGGAGACTATTGGAACTTCCACTCTCAAAGTTAAACTATTCTTATAAACATCCATTATATGTTGTGTAAGGCCTCCCGGGACACCCACCAAGTGAACCCGCTCATTGGGAAGATTCAACAATGGATCAGACAAAGAGCACAAGAAGGAAACAATCAGTTGGGAAACAAAGACATTTGGGTGTGGCAAGGAGCATCTTGGGGCAAGATGGTGATGTGATATCCCAAGGGGGTACACACCCTTCTTTCCTTGCGATGGATGACGAAGAATTGGGTTGCATTTGGGCAAGGGAGGGGCAACTTGGGAGCATGCCCAAGTAGCGGACCCATCTACCCTTGGCAACATGGGCGCATTGGAGAGGTTGGATGACCCCATCGACACAACCATGGAGAGTCACGATGATTGGCACAAGGAAAATCACAAGGCAAGGTGCACACGCCGGTCCAAGAAACATGTTGGCTAATGGGCGCACAGGCTTGGATGGGCACACTAGGTCTAGGGAGGGGCACGACACACCCAAGAGACATGAATTTTCACACAAGTGACTCTTGGAGTCCATATAAAATTAAGGGTGCACAACTAAAGGGAGACATGAAGAACAAGTGAAGGCAAGAGGCATGGAGCTTTGAGGCTAGGTGCACTAGTGGGGTACACCTTAGGTTGAGGCAAGGAGAAATGACAAGGGGGAAGTCTTGGGGTGACATAACCACATGCTTGGATAGTTTTAGTGTATGAGGAAGAGTTGCGAGACTCTGACCTTCTATATAATTGAGACAATAACTCCCTCTTTGTAAATATTTGTTTCTGTTTCATAATATAATAAATGAATTCAGGTATTAGGCAACACTGATGCCACCCACACTATATCTGTCTCTTGTGTTTTGCATGTTTTTTGTTGTATGCCAAATTGACTAAGTGTTAAACTAAGTTAACAAATGTCTAAGTATACAACTGAGTTTCATAGAGTAATGACATGAGTCGTCCATAGCCGAGAATAGAGCATGGGTATGCTCTAGGTGAAGAGGCGTAGTCCAGGTGAAGTGTCCTTGGTTGAGCCAAGCTACCAAGGGAGAACCACCGCGGTGCCACATGTCCACGAGATGCCAAGGTTGGACTTGGGCATGACTCTTGGGGGCATGACACGTTGGGCTTAAGGAGAGACAATTTCTTAGGCTTGAAAGGATCAGTGTGTTGTAAGAGGGTAGAGTTTGAGTTGTTGAAAATTAATTAAAAGAATAAATTAATGAGTATATAAACAAGTTATATATAGTAAGGTTTTTAATTTTTTTTAATAAATTAATTATTAAATAAATGCAATTTATGCGTAAGTATATCTTTTTTAGTAAAGTTTTTAATTTCTTAATTTTTTTAATTTGGATTGTTTTAAGATAGCCAAAAATTTTAAAAACAAAATTCTTTAATAAATCAAAATTACAACTTTCAAATTTATAAAAAAATTTCAACATAAAAAAATTAAATTTATCCACTCATTAACTTGTTCTTGTTCCTATATATAAAATCTTCGATTTCATACTCGCAAGTCAAAGTAAGAACAAGAAAAAGAGATGTAGTCAAGTTGGAGATTCCTTGTGTGTTGGCTCAAGTGGTTCATTCCTTTTGTCAAACCAATTTAGTACATGTGAGGTATGTGTTTGGAACGAGGATTGAAACCATAGAAAGTTGAAAGCCTAACTTTGTCTTGTGAAATTACTTTGCATAACCAGTTGTACAAGGGTATCTCATACACCAATTTGGTGTCTGACTTGGTGAAGACCTTAAAAGCAGATTATTATTATTATTATTATATACATGTGTCCATATTTTACCCATCTATTTTTGACAAGAAGATTCTCTATTAGGGAAAGAGTTAAAAGAACACTTAACATAGATTCATTTTCACTATTTTGCAAAGAGAAACGTGGAAAGAAATTGTTGATTTTAATTTAATATGATTTATTTTTTTCTTGCTCATATTTATTTTTAAATTTTTATTTACCTATATTTTTCAACTTTCTAGTTAATACAAAATTTCCCAATAACAATATATAAATTAAACTAATTTTATTTTGGTAAGTTATTCAGACCAAAATTATACTAACAAAATTATAGTACAACTAACAAGAAACTGGCCTTCCACATGGGAAACTAGACTAGCTCCAATATAACAATTTCGTCAGTTGTATACTCTTACTGCCATTGTAACATAACTAGTCCTTAATTACAAAGTTACAAAAATGTAGAGGCAATTGTTTCCAAGTCTGGGGATGAGATGCTTGCTTTCCTAACCTATCAAAGATTATGTAAAAACAAAAAATTGAAAGAGTAACCATTCATAATTAGATAGGAGGAGAAGGCACAGATTCCTCGGGAACCTAAAGCTGTTCGTCCTTGGGCTCGTTGAGGTCCAAACCCACCGTGCGCTCGACTAGGAGGGAAATTTTATGGTCGACAACTCTGATATGTAGTTGCAGGTACTCTAGTTGAAGCAAGATCTCACTGTAGGTCGTGCTTTTATCGGTCATTACCTTCCTCAACAAGGTCTTTATATGCTTATAAAGATCGATATTCTGGTGATACTTAGTTTCCCTAGAGCACAAGGTGTCGGTGTCTGGAATCCAATGGGTGAATTCCACATCTACCTCCTCATCATTTGTTAAAACTTTGTCCAGTCTCACATCCTCCTCGACCAACTCCATTTATTCTTTGGTCTCAAGAGGTGTGAGGGCATGAAATTCCTCTATAGTAGCCATGGCATCATGTTGGGCACGAGGAATCGAGAGCCCCTGCCCGCGATGTCGACCCCTTCTTCCTGGACCGCTTCTGGCCATAATGTCTGGCATGATGAAGAAATTAGAGCTACCAGGGTGGATGCATGCCCAAAGAGACTAGGAGGCAACACTAGGGTCTTGGAGCTTACCATGATAATTGCAGAGAACATTTGTTGAATATCCTGCCAAACCCTGCCTTCTATATCCCACTGGTGGTTGCTATGAATAGTAGCTCATGCCCTGTCCCTTTCCTCGTACATGATCCCAATGCATGTTGCATGCGAGAACTAGACACTATGAAACCTATAACTCTCTTTTCCCTTCTAATGAATGCTGGTGCAGGTATGCCTGTCCGGACAGGAGGTTGATGGAACAACCATTAAATTGTCTCTAGTCTGAGCTCATAAATCCTCTTGTGCAACCATAACTATGCCTACAATGTGTATGAATGCAGGGTTAATGCTCCTTTGGTGAGACAAAACTCCACCATCTCCATATGCCACAACTCTCATTGGTTGGCGGGCTCTCGAGCCATGAGGTGAAGTGGTGGCTATGATCATCGCAAGGGTTGACACATTAACACCCCATCCACGAGAATATATGAACTAAAATCTTAAAAATATTGAATTATAATTAAATTGTTTACAACAATATTTAATATTATAAAGTAATTTTTTTATTTGAAAACAATAGAAATTTCCTTCCACACACACATATATACACCCCATCCAGGGGAATATATGAACTAAAATCTTTAAAATATTGAATTATAATTAAATTATTTACAACAATATTTAATATTATAAAGTAAAATTTAAATCTAAAAATAATAGAAATTTTCTTCCTTATATATAAAGTTGATATAAAAATATTTTATTTAAGATGAATATTATTTTTTTATATATATTAAATGTTACGTGTCAATATTATGAAATCTTTAAAATATTGAATTATAATTAAATTATTTACAACAATATTTAATATTATAAAGTAAAATTTAAATCTAAAAATAATAGAAATTTCCTTCCTTATATATATAAAGTTGATATAAAAATATTTTATTTAAGATGAATATTATTTTTTTATATATATTAAATGTTACGTGTCAATATTATGTTGAGTACAAAAAAAATTACACGCCTTCCTCTAAAAACACCTTTCAAAATAATAATAATAATTATAAAAATTCAAATTTAACATAAACAATAAATTTAACAACAAAATATATGATCTCTTCTCTCAAAAACATCTTTGTACACATACCATAAAAACCATCCTTTCAATCTGTCACTTTATTGATATCTTATCTCCCAACATGGACATTTTAAATATGCACATGCATGTGGGGAAGCATCTTTTCATTTTTCTAGCTTTATCTTTGCTTGATATTTGTAAGGAAACTAAATTCAAAATCTCGTTGTTATGAGATTACAACGAGAATGTGATGTCATATAAGATACATGCACTATAACTCTTAGATGTCATATAAGATACACATTACTCTAGATCAAGAACACTCTTAGCCAAACTTAATGCAAAATGGATTATTTATCTAACGAATACTTATGAAGTTAGAGATGATGTCAAATCAATATGTATTTATATAATATTTTAAAATGAACGATATAAAATTATAATTAATTTAGATTTAATTTAATTATGGTTTTTACAAAATTATAATTAATTTAGATTTAATTTAATTTTGGTTTTATTAAATATTAAGAGGAATTATTATTATTATTATTTTTTATTTAAAGTTTAAAATTTGAGTAAATGTTTGCATTTTAAATGATTTTATCTTTCTTAATACTTAATAAATGAGAGTTAAAAATGAATTTAGGCTGATTTTTTATTTTAATTGTGAGTAAACTTTATATTTGTTTTTTTTGTGAATCAACATTATATTTATTTTTGTTTTATAATAATTAAATTTTTTTGAGTCAATATGTGAGAGTGTTACCCATGTTATGTTAAGTCATAACATCTATTTGAGCTTTGATAACCTATGAGGTTGAACTTGCCTTATTGATAGGAAATCATAAACACACGCTTGTATACCGGGGGGTCCACAACGATAATGTCCCAAATTCAGAGAGGTTCCCAACCTTGACAGCGGGGATCTGATGATCTAGGATTTTTTGGACTAGTTGAATCGCGAGATATGGAAAACCCATGAAAAAGTCCCGATAATATTGGAGAATGCAAAGCTTAAAATTTCTTCAATCTTGTCAAATCCAGACCTACTACTTTTTTCATGTGCGGCTCTATACAAATTTGGACTAACATAACTCTGTAAAATATGGGATACTTTAGAGTTTATATGTAGGAAATACTAAATGGGGGAAATTTTGTAGCATATTTTTGTGATCGTCTGCAGTACTTGAATACAGATACAATACTTTTTTTGTGTTTGTTCAACTTAAATGAAGGAGGAAGCTTGAGACTTTAGGGAGATGAGGAAACAATAATGGCGACAACCAGGAATCAATAATGAAGGGGAACACATAGGAGTGAGATCCAATATGTTCTTGGGAACTAGGAGTGTTTCGCGGGTAGAAGGTTTCTCTGGCTGTAAACCCTGAAATCACCTTTTCAACATGGAAAAAGCTATCAACGACCTAATGAGCCCAGAGGACGAGGTGCATTGGAATCAATCCAGACTTTTTGTTTCGGATGACGAGCTCATAAGTGGGCTAGACCATGTCATGAGAGGGCTGACAATCGGGGCCTCATTAAAAGACATTTTAGCAAACATGATAGAGTCAGCTCTTGGAAGGGGGTTGAGATCTTTACTCAAGCACCCTGAAGGACACAAGCTAGTTTGATTAGATGCAAGCCCTGCAAAGGGGGGTCAAGTTACGTCTCTCAAGGGGGAAACTGTTAGTGTAGATGGCCCTCAGGAAAGAAGAGAACCCCCCTTGATTCCAATCCCTAGGAAGTTCATGAACAGAGGCGAACCTTCTTCAACAACTAGGTTAGGGGACACATGAGTCCTTTCGGGGTTTCTGGTGCAACCAAAGGGTGGGAACCTTGAACGAGATCTTAACACAAATGAGGAGGGATAGAGGACCAGGGGGACAGTCAAGAGAGGGAACAATCTGTGGAAACCTAGGAAAGGAAAGCAAAAAATGGTTCTTGGAGGCTTGGAGGAGGTTTGTAACTTGGCAATGTGTGCACTAGTAGGAAGATTCCCTTACAAATTGTTGAGCAGACAAAGTCTAGATGGTTGGATAGAGGAATGTTGGCATCCATTGATAGGCTATTCACCAGAGGTAGTGATTTTAACAAAGGGGTGGTACTGCTTTTTATTCAAAAACCCTGAATATTCCATGAAAATTTTACAGGGAACCTAGATCCTAAACAGAGGCAGCCTGATGCTAAAAATGTGGCGAGTGGGATTCGGCCCAATGACAAAATATTTCCAATTAAGACACATCTGGGTACTCTTACCAGGCTTGCCACTATAATTTTGGAATGAGGGTGCTTTCAAAGCTATTGGAAACGAACTAGGGAGGTTTCTCCATGTGGAAACCTTATCGCTAAAAGGGTCTGACAGAAGAATGGGGAAAGTGCTAGTGGAGTTGGATATCCACACAAGGCTACTAGAAGGAATCAATATAGAATGGAGGGGGAAAATATACACACGAAAGATCGACTATCTGGGCATTCCCTTTCACTGCGCGTCCTGCAAAAGAACTGGTCATCTCTAGAAAAACTGTCAAGAGTTCATTTTGGAGGAAGACTCAGAGGCCTTAATGCTTAGGAAATCAGACTATAATGAACCCTCTGGAAAAGACGCCTCTGGGTTTGGGATATGCACCTAGTCTGAAGAGGACACACAAAATTCTACAATGCTGGACTCCGACCTAAGCAAGTTAAAAATACTTTGCCCCTCTTTATGCTTTCTAAATATGCTACCCTACGAAGACTTCTGGATAGTTTGAAACTTGATATTATTTTTTTGCAAGAGACGATGGTAGAAGGAGTGAAAACAAGGGCCTTAGTCGCTAAACTCTTACCTAGCTGGGCTTGTTGTGTGATTGACTCGGCGGGGAAGTTAGGGGGAATATGTGTATCCTAGAACCTAGAAGTTTTGGATCTACTTCCTACTGCAACCTGTGCTGACATCTTTTTGGAGGGCACACTTCTTGAGGGAAGCAATCCGATCTCTCTCTTCAATTGTTATGGACCTTGCATGAACATGAAATTGTTTTGGGAAGTAGTGGATAATAGTGACTTGTTAGCAAATAAAAAATTAATTCTTGCAGGAGATCTCAACTTTACCATGTCTTCCAGTGAAGTTTGGGGTAAAAAATCCAGATTAAATCCCCTTGCTGATTTTTTCAAAGGTACCTTTCAAAGATTCAGGTTGGTATATGTTGCCCCTATTGAGTATGCTCCAACTTGGTGTAATGGAAGAAGTGGGGAAGAACGCATAGCTAAGATACTTGATAGAGTCTATTTGTCAGAAGACTTGATCGCTTTGATGGGTAGGTTCAGATCTTGGATTGTTCATCCATTTTTCTCAGATAATGCTCCGATAGTTCTAGAACTAGATCTCGGCTAGAGATCATGTAACTACCCCTTTAATCTAAATATGACCTGGATGGAAGAGAAAGGATTTAACGAGTTAGTAGCTACAGTCTGGAAGACAAAGGAATTCGATTCAGAATCTTCAACAATGAGAATAAATGTAGGGAAATTAAAATCTTTAAAACTCAAAGTGATGGAGTGGGTGAAAAAACAAAAGAAGCCTAGACTCAGTGAAGTAACTGCAATGGAGGTGGAATTAAAACTTCTATACCGTAACAAATACAGGTGTAAGGGAGCGATGGACTTAGACAACCTTATCAAAGAACTGGAAATAAAAATACAAAATTACATATTAGATGAAGAAGAATCTTGGAGACAAAAAAGTAGGGCCACTTGGCTCCAAAAGGGTGATCAAAATACCAAGTTTTTCCACCGTTTTTCAACTTACAGGAAAAATAAAAAGCCTATTTGGGAGATGAAGGATGAACAAGGAGTCACCCACACGGGACAAAAATACATTGAAGCAGAACCTAAGAGATACTTTAGATCTTTGTACACTGACATTGGACATAATACTATTGTGGACCAGGTGAAGGTAACCGAACTTTACCCCTGCTTCTTCACAGAGACTGATGTCCAAGAACTGGAAAAGCCAAGCTCTGTTGAAGAAATTAAAATAGTATTGAACAACCTTGCCAAGGACAAGAGTCCCGGGCCATACGACTAGACGGTGTAGTTCTTCTTAAAGTAATTTGATCTAATAGGGGAGGACGTTCATGAAGCAATGGAGGAGTCAAGGATGATGGGTATGATGGTCAATGCTTATAATTCAACCGTCTTAGTCCTTATCCTAAAAGTGGACAAACTCACAATCTTTGGAGATTTTAGACCCATTTCCCTTTGTAACCTAGCTTACAAAGTGATAGCAAAACTCATTGGAATTCTATTGAAACCTCTACTGTCAAAAGTCTTATCATCAGAGCAGTTTGTCTTCTTAAAGGGAATGCAAATTTTGGATGCTGTTGGGGTTGCTCAAGAATGCATACACAACATCAATAAAAAAAATGAAAGCATTAGTTTTAAAGCTGGATTTGCAGAAAGCTTATGACTATGTCAACTGGGATTTCCTTAGGTTAATTTTGTTAAAGTATGACATTGGCCTAAGTACCACAAACTGGATCATGATCATTGTGATCACTTCAAATTATGTTATTATGGTTAATGGGGGGTCTACCTCTTTTTTCAAAAGTGGGTGTGGGATAAGACAAGGATTTCCCTTATCCCCCTTACTCTTCATCTTAGTCATGGAAGGACTGAGTCTTTTACTTAAACACCACTCCGAGGGAAAAATTTCGGGGGTTAAGATATCTAGGATTATTTCGATTTCCATTCTCCTTTTTGTGGATGACATTCTAATAGTGAACACATATTGGGTTTCAGTCTGGGAGGAAATTGCAACAACAATTGTTGTGTTTTTAGGGTGACGAGGATGGTTATTAACCCATTTAAATACTCCCTCCATCACACTAGAATGGTCGACCATGATCTGATACCTTACAAAACCATGTTTTATTTTAATTTATTTGAGTTGTATGCAAGATTCCGCTATCTGGTTTTTTCTCTCAAACCAGTAAATTATAGGGAAACAAATTGGAGATAGCTTCTGCAAAAATTTGAAAATCGAATTGGGAACTAGTGCCATCGATGGATGACCTTGGGGGGGAGATATGTGCTGGTAAAATCTATTCTGGAAAGTCTCCCAATATCGATCCTTAATAGGATTAGACAATTGATGTATAGGTTCTTGAGGTCGGGATGTAGGGAGACTCATCGGATTCATTTATGCAATTGAGAGGTTCTAGCGAAGCCTAAAAACTACGACAGTTGGAGTTTCAAGCATCTAACTTGGTTTAGTAAAGCACTGGCGGCAACTACTTTGTGGTGTTGCTTAATGAAGGATGGGCTATGGCACAGGATCATTCTGAACAAATATATTCATCCTCACATGGTGCAGTCTTGGCTAAGGAAATCCTACACGAGTATTCCAAGAGCTTCAAGTTCATGGCGGTGTCTCAACAAAGCACTTCAGGTGATGGCACATTGGACTTCCTGGAAACCAGGCTCAAGAATATCCATTCTCCTTGGGGAATATGTATTTATGGGTTTGGGAAATCGGGCCTTCCTTCCTAGTGGTCTCTTAAGTTCTTTAATAAAATAGGCCCTCCACTTCCTTTTCCAATAGGTAAACATGGATGGCGAGTGAGTAGTTGTTAACCAGTGGAAATTGGCCAGGGCGCTGGGCTTTATTGGTAGGGAGGCTATCGAATGGGAGGGTTATTGTAGAGATATCACTAATTCTCCAGATGAGCTAGTATGGACTGGGACTTCACCCTTGGGGGATATGACAACAAAAAAGGCATATGATGCCATTGCCATGAAAATCTGGCCAAGAAGTACAGATTGGTGGCACACTTCTCTTTGGCATTGGGAGTTGACACATAAATTGAAATTGTTCACCTGGTTGTTGATGGAGAACAAGGCTCTCTCGTGGGATAACCTACAAAGAAGAGGGTGGCAGGGGCCAGGCTTATGTGTACTCTGCAGGAATGATACCGAAACGACCCACCATATTTGGACACATTGCTTGTTCACCCAACTATTTTGGACAGGGGTGCTGGAAACACTCAAGATCAATGCAAGCTGGCCTCTAGGGAACTTACAAGAGTCCTTCAAGGCTTGGAGCCAAAAGAAACCAGATTGGAATACGCTGCCATCTATTATCAGTTGGTATATTTGGATGGAAAGGAACCTAGTACTCTTTGAGGGAAGACATGCCTCCGTAACTGCGATGATGTTTAAAACCTTGGGATGGACCCGAATTACAAAGAATAATATATCGTCTACCTTAAAAGTAAAACAACCACCAAATATTTCCTTTAGTAGACCTATTGGTTGGTTTGACGGGGTTGTGCAAGGACAAGGGCATGCTAGCGAAGCATGCACAGTTATCAGAGTAACGATCAAACCAATTATAGATGGATTCTCAATTCTGGAGCAGGAACAAACAATAGAGAAGAGATCCTAGGACTTTGAGCCATGCTCACCTTGGCCATCCGTCTACACATCTATGACTTAAAGGTGGTTAGTGACTCAAAACTAGTAAAAGACTGGATGGACAATCAAGCTGACCTCCAGGCCATGGGTCTTCATTTTTGGAAGAAGCAGATCGAGGCTCTCACTTTGGATTTCTCATCCATTGAGTTCATTCATTCCTATAGAGAATTCAATTAGGAGGCGAACAACCACTCCAAACAAGATCTAGGTATCCAGGAAGGGATGTTGAGTTTTTACCGGATGGAGGATGGACAAGAAAGTCCCCCTCTCTTCCTCTCGCTCTACTGAGCCTTTTTTCTCTTGTAGGCTGCCCATAAGCACATGTTTTAGCTTCGTTGCAGGAGGAGGATTAATAAGTGTGTTACAGACACAAATTTCCTCTTTTCTGGCTAGATGCAGTCTCTTTCTGAAGTGGCTTTTGAATGGATGATAAAGTCCAAATTTTTGATTTGGGAGAAAGACCTTCCCCTCTCTGGATTTCTATCCCCCTTTTCAATGTGCTGAGAAGACAAGCATATTTTAAAAGAAGTTTTGATGTTTTTTCTGATATGGAAGGACTGTGATTGTTTCTTGCTTAGATGCTTTTTTGTAACTGAGTAGTTATTCTCTTCATATACCTTAATATAAAATGCAAAATTTTCTTTGAAAAAAATTATAACATCTATATCATACTAGACTATAAAACACCTTTAAACACAATCAAAAGAATACTCATTATCATTATAATTGATAGAGTTAATAAACATTACAATATCTAGTTTTTAACCATTCCAATTGATACAATTAATAAAGTTTACAATATCTAATATTATTATTTAATTATCCAATCATCCTAAAAGTTAAGAGTTTAAAATAATAATAATAAAATAATATTAACCATTCCAATTGATACAATTAATAAAGTTTACACTATCTAATATTATTATTTAATTATCCAATCATCCTAAAAGTTAAGAGTTTAAAATAATAGAAAGAAATAATATTTACATTCATAAATGAACAAATTTCAAGTCCAATGAACATGTTCAACACTATCTACAACATCTCAAGGGAATGTGTATGTCCCTCCCATGATAAACACAGAAAATGCAATAAATAAGCACTCAATCTCTAACTAAGAGATGTTATTAAGTTGAATACGACTGACAAGTTCCAACCTTTTTCATCTCCCAAAACCTATCTAAAAATTTCATGTATAAAAACATCCACACTTATAAGAGTCTCCTATGTTATCTGTGGTGAAAGTCGAGTATTCCCATGAGAGATGAATTTCTCTTATCGTCTAAGGTTGATCTACATGTGAAAGAGGGTACAAAGAACTAGGTAATGTGTTTTTTTTCATCACACCCCAAGTGTGTAGAAGCAACCTTAAAAGTTCAATGATGAACTATACCACTTTGGGTATGATGTCTTATCACACCCCAAGTGTAAAAACATCCTTAAAAGTTCAACGATGACCTATACCACTTTGGGTATACCACTTTGGGTATGATATCAACTAATTCATAGTGTGACATCATGTCTAGTTCTTTTGCATGCATACACTAAATACAAATTATAATTTTTTCCAATAAGAAAAGTAAATTCAATGATGAACTATACCACTTTGGGTATGATGTCAACTAGTTTATAGTGTGGCATTGTCTAGTTGTTTTACATGCATATACTAAATAAAAATTGTAATTTTTTTTAATAAGAAAAATTATAATTTTTTCCAATAAGAAAAATAAATTCAATCATGAACTATACTACTTTGGGTACGATGTCAACTAATTTATAGTATAATTTTTCCCAATAAGAAAAATAAATTCAATCATGAACTATACCACTTTGGGTATGAACTATACCACTTTGGGTATGATGTCAACTAATTTATAGTGTGGCATCATGTGTGGCATCATGTCTAGTTGTTTTGCATGTATATACTGAAAAAATAATTTTTTCCAATAAGAAAAGTGAATTCAATGATAAACTATACCACTTTGATATGATGTCAACTAATTCATAGTGTGGCATCATGTCTAGTTGTTTTTCATGCACACACTAAATAAAAATTATATTTTTTTCCAATAAGAAAAGTGAATTCAACGATGGACTATACCACTTTGGGTATGATGTCAACTAATTCATAATGTTGTTTTACATGCATACACTAAATACAAATTATAATTTTTCAAAATAAAAAAAAGTGAATTCAACGATGAACTATACCACTTTGGGTATGATGTGAACTAATTCATAGTGTGGCATCATGTCTAGTTGTTTTGCATGCATACACTAAATACAAATTATAAAATTTTCCAATAAGAAAAGTGAATTCAACGATGAACTATACCACTTTGAGTATGATGTCAACTAATTCATAGTGTGGCATGATGTCTAGTTCTTTTGCATACATACACTAAATAAAAATTATAATTTTTTCTAATAAGAAAAGTGAATTCAACGATGAACTATACCACTTTGGGTATGATGTCAACTAATTCATAGTGACATATGTCTAATTGTTTTGCATGCATACACTAAATAAAAATTATAATTTTTTCCAATAAGAAAAGTGAATTACTAGAATTAGATACAATTTTGTTGGGATGTGCTTATATTACATTAAAATTATCATCTTTGAGGGTATGCCTCCCTCATAAACAATACTAGGCACATCTCATCTTGGTATTTTAAAGAAGCCACAAAATGGCATGTCTAATATGCTTATATACATCAAATTTATCATCTTTGAAGGTATACTTTCCTAAGTAATAATGTTAGGTGAATTTCATCTCGGTATTTAACAAAGCCATAAAATGGCATGTCTAAATTGAAATTCTTAAATAAACATTAATATGTTTGATGAATTTGAGAAGAAAGTTAATAATAAAATATAAAATATTCTTAGGTATAATCTTTAAAGATAAAATTTTATAGGTTTTGTTGACGATTAAAATCGTAACGAAGTTTTGCTCGCAAAGTGTTGCTAAGGCTTATTATTATAAAAACTAAATAATAGTAGTAGGTGGGACTCCCTTGTAGATTGGAGATCAGATCTGGTTCATATTTGATGTTTGTGTTGATGTTCGACACTGTTTACATGATTGATGAGATCTTGTTTTTATTGGCTATGGATTGGGCTTATGAAGTGTTGGTTCTTTTATGTTACTACGACCTATGCTATTCATTGATACCATTGCTATCTGTTCTTGGGACACCTGCACAACATACATGTTAGTAACAAAAAGACAAAAACGCTATAACAAATGCAAAAGGAAAAGGGATCTAACTCTGCAAATATACTACACTACATGCATGAAAGATTAAAATGATTATGGTTAAATCCTAGCTAGCAAGTTAATGGTTATGCGATTTGATTGCGTTATATGGTTAATATGCATATGGTTTATTTTGGAAAGATAGGATGTGGGTGGCGTATTTGACAAAGTGATAGATGCTAATGGTTATGTGATTTGATGATGATTATGTTATGGCATAAGTTGGTATGAGCCGCACTATCGGTTTTAATGGGTGATGGTTTTGATACATGGTTTGATTAATTGTGTTAATGGAAATCTTGCTGGCATGTACTAAGGAATTAATGGACTATGAATGGAGGCGATGTGCATTTACTGCATGTCACTCTTACTCCTTTGCTGGCCGCCACCCTAATTGGACTATTGTTCAACTTTGTTGCTGTGGTTATGCTCCGACTTCCTAGCAGAGAGGAACCTCTTGGCCAACTCGCGTTTTAAGGTGTTTTGATTACAAGTATGTCTTTTTTTTCCATCCATGAGTCTGCTCTGGTTATGAAATGGATATTGGATCGGATGTATTGGTTTGTTCTTTCCTTGAGTATGGCAACTGTGTGAAATTGTGATTTTTCTGGAATGAGTTGTTGGTGGCTTTATCTGTGATAATGTTTGAAGTTATAGTGTATTGGGTTGTTCTGAGTATTAGTAGCCATAAAGGCTCTATGTCATCCTTGCCGGTTTAGTGGAGGGTTCCATTTGGTCTAGACTAGACGACAACCCTCACGCATTATATCACCATACCCAGTCTTGGATTTTATGGGGTTAAATGGTTGGAAGCACTTTGTGTCACTATGCATTGTTCACTTGGGCATTGGGTTGTTTTTGCTACTAATGGTCGTACAATGGGTTTTCTTTCTTCTTCTTGACCCTGTTTTCACCTCAGGGTTGTAGTTGGTTGTGTGGAGAGCCACGGGGGTTATACCCTGCGTGTGTCGAGTATCATTACAAGGAAAAAATGGATCCTTGCTCCTCTGCTCATAGCCTCTCCTGTCACGGGATTCATCACCCTGTCCACAAAGTACATTGTGGTGTTCTTTGTGTGTGCACCGTTGGTCTTAGAGGTTTTCACCATCGAGAGGAGTCGACTCTAGCTTTCCCTGTGTTGGTCCATAAAGAAAACCCTTGAATCCTCAAGTTTGAGGGTCGTTAGAGAAGACCGTTGTGGCCTATCGAGTTTACTATTGGTTGTTATGGATGGGTGTGTATTGTCGTCATAATTGATTACTGGCTCACCCGTTGATTATGTGACAGTGATGTTGGTTTTGTTATCTGGTCACTACAATGGCTATTATAATTGGATGGATAAGCCCAACATGGTTAATTATAATGAATTGTTAAATCAAATACACAGTTGCTGTCTCCTTGTGTTTATTGAATGGATAAACCGACACTGTTTAAAATTGATTAATGCACAATGATGCTTCGTGCTTGATGCATTGGTATGAGTGACATTCCTATAGCACGAGTCAATGATTATTGTAATGTGTTTTTAATGGCCTAATGATCATTTCAATTGGGGTGTTTATGACAGTTCCATTCACTGTATAAGTATGGTTATTCAATTGCGTCGTCAGGGATGAGCCTGAGTTTTACTCAGTATGGTTTTGATTGCAGTTTGATTGATTTCAGAAATTCTGTTGCTATCTCCTTGTGTTGGATTGATAGCTCGACACGATAGGTTGATTTAATGATACTGTGACTGTGTGTTTTAAAATTTTCAAAAGGGAATGTCACATTGTGGTAATTATGGCGTGGTTATCCACTGTGTATGCTACTAATATTTTTGGTTACGCCCCTAGAGATAATCACAGAGTTTTTGAGCACAGCTTGTTGCAATTTGTTAGATGTTGTAAAATCGGGCCAGTTGTTGATGCCTTGTTGAATTGGATGGATAGCCCAACATTTTGATTATTTAGAGTCAAAGAAAATTGGGCTTGTACAGTTGCAGAATTACACTTGCGTTGATTGAATTGTTTTGTGTTTTCTACAACGTAGCGTGAGTCCGAGTTTTTGCAATTTAAATCTGGATTATTGAGTTGACTGTCCAATATGTAGGTTTAACGAATGTCATGCATTTTAACAACGACATGCACGATTGCAGTGACAGTGTAACTTCATTACAATTTTGAAACACTACTTTTGAGTGCATTTGATGATTGAAGTAATGTGGGGGCAGTGGTTGATTTTGATGATGAACATAGTGGAAATGGTTACTGTTATACATTTGAGAATTGTTATAAGATGCTAATTGGATAAATAAGAGGAACATAACTCCCTTACAGATTGTTGTGGAATTCATATTGTCTTGTTGATGGCACTGTGTTAAATATTTGATTATGAACAATGAACTAGTTAATACACAATAATTGTTATTGGGTCACAATGGTCATTTGGTTGGTGTATTTCATTTTACAGAATGATTATATGGATTGCTTAATTAATTTTATGAACAATACCTGCTCTCATTCCCCACCATTATTTCTCTTTTCAGTAATTACAACCCCTTCGCCTTCCCACATTCATTTTTCAGTACTTGTTCTAAAATTGATTACAATCAAGGAGAATTCTGCATTGAAGCAGTTGGAAGTTACATTGTCTTGGTTGGATTACAGTGAATTTTTCCTTTGGTTTGCATTACAATTGATTGTTGTTTTCGTTGAGCAGTAACCGTGTTCTTTTCCCCCTCATTATATCATGTTTCGCTCAATACAAACCCCTAGCATATCCCAAAACCCTTTGTTCACCCCCTGTTCATTGACAAACAATTTAATAATTGGTATGGATTGGATTGCATGAATCTGATACATTGATGAGCCAAAATCTGTTTCATATTTTTTAAGAGTTGTCATGTATGGTTATTTAAAAGACTATTTTCTAATCAATCATGCATACAGGAATGAGTTTTTTCAGCCGAGGTAGTCATGGAAGAGGAAACAAAGGGAGAGGTAATTGGAACAGAGGCCCAAGAAGGCCAAGGTTCTCCATACATTTTGACGCTGACTCACAAGAGTTAGGCCAGTTATTTCAGGTTAGATTTTTCAATTGGATTGGGAAAGGAGTGGTCCAACCTAGGCTTGAAAGGCCTCCCTTCCAAGTTCCGCAAGCCCCCGGTATTCCTGTGCCCCCTCATGTCTCATTGCAACCTGAGGTTCCCGAAAATGACGAATGGCAAGAGATTGTCGACCCGACAATATCCCAACATCGTGGCTAGCCCAATTTATCTTTTCCTGCTCTTCTGCCTAACAACCAAATTGTCCAAGCTGCCCCTGACCACTCGCCAGTGCAATCATCCCATGCTATCAAGAGATTGAAAATTGAGGCCCACCATGCCCTTGACAAAGGAAAGGCCATTGCTGCCCCTTCCTTACCCTCCAATGGCTATGACAAATCTGTGTCTTCCTGGATGCATTTGAGGGACGATTTCTCTCACGTGATCAGCGCGATTAGGCCTAAAGGCTCAACGTATCCAAAGGAAAATTCGGGAAAATAGAAGGGTGACAACAACAATCAGGGAAATATTGCATCGCAGAGTGGGAAATATGGATTTTGAGTTTTTATTTTATCTCTTGTTGATTACAGTTGACTTCAGGAATTTTTGGACAACATGTTTTATTTTTGGATATATGAGTAATATTTTTTAAAAATAATTTCAAATATCATGAGCTAAATTGTCAAATGTGAATATGTTGATGGGAGTCACAAGGAGGTGTGTTTTTATTAACTAACTAGTTATGTTATGATTGTTATGAGCTAAAGGGAGTCACAGGGGGTCCCGCCTACTATTTATTATTTATTTATAACCCTTATTATGATTATTACTTTTCCCCCTAACTAAAAGTTGGTTGACTCTTTTAATTAACTTAACTAATGAGTTGGTTCAACTACTTCAACCAATTCTAATTTGTTTAAAAGAAAAAGGAAAGGGAGGAACAAGGGGAGGATAGAAGGAGAAGCATACTAAGGTTTTATCTTTGAGTTTATGCTGAGATAGTTCAGTTTTCATTCATGCCTTAATTTATCAGAAGCCTAATTCTTTTTATGATAACAGGGTATTATTGTAGACAACAAGATTCAGGGTTGAATTACATCATTCAGACACTTGTTTTTTAGAGGTGTTGATCTGTCTTTGATAGTCTGTGTAGACTTGTCTGTTTTTGAATTAGTTTTCATGACTGAGAAAGGCTATTGTGTAGAGTCGAGTGGACAAAAATCTATGGCAAGTTGATCCAACTTTTAGAGTTCATTTTTTAAATTTTCCGTCGGAGGTCCTTTTGTATGTTCCATCGGGGATGTCTAAGTTTGACTTTGGTCCTAAATTTCTGCATGAAATTTTGTAAAAGAACTACTCTCTGGTGAATTGGAATGAAATAAAGGATTGCTTTATGTCTCATCTATATTTATTATCATCTTGGTGTCTTTACTTCTGTCTTTACTTCTGTCTTTACACTTATTTCAGCAATTGTTGTATTCATAAAATTGTATAAAAAGTAAATTTCCAGCAAGCTTTTTATTGATAAAAGACTAGCCTAAGCATTTGTAATTAATATTTGTGAGTTAGGATATTATTTTTGTTGGCTATAAACATAGGGTGAGATTCCCATCTATTTTGATTTAGCCAATCAGAATCTGAAAAATGCTTGAGTAAGATCATTTCATATCTTTTCCTCAACATTTATTTGGCGACCATACTGGGGAGATCTTCGATATCTCTCTGGTTAATTTTTATGCTCGATTTTCATCGATACATCTATTTTTTTGATATTGTTTCCTTGACTTTTTTATTTCTTAATGACTGTGCCTGTTGCAAGGCAACCCAATATTGAGCCCAGTCTTCAAGACCAGACCAACATTGCTTTGAATATGTTTAATACCATTCTAGACACTGCCAATACCCATGATGAACTTAACCATTCTTGGGTAGCAATTGAACGAGATATTAGTGCTCAAGAACGATTGGAAGCTAGACGTAGACAACCCATAAATCAGTAGTAACCCTTTTTTTCCTTCAGTTTTGGCCTTTCTTTCATGTTTGTAGACTCTCGTGCTTCTAGAAGAAGAAGAGGCTTGGCACCTGAAATCTATCCTATTTCTGAAATAGGAAGAAGGAACGTTGTGTTATCTGCCCAACAAAGTGCTCTAAGGAGAACTTTGTCTGATTCATCCAGTTCATCTTTCTTTCCCTCACCTATCATCCGCAAGATGACATCTAGTGGATGCTTCGGTGGCACTAGCAGTGCTCCATATTCTCAATCCTCATCATCATCAGTGATTGGTAGCTTATATAACCACCATATCCCTATCCAATCTACCACAAATCCCACCAGATTCATTAAAAAGTATGGACTTTTTTAGTTCGAAGAAGACGCCACAACCACACCATGGAATGTGTCCTCTCCTCTTAACCTAGCACCTGCTACTCGTCCACTTCCTAAATTTAAAGAGCACCTTCCTAGGTTTTCAGGAAATAACACTGTCAGTACAAATGAACACCTGGTAGCGTTTTCTAATTCTTGTCATAACATAGGGGCCAACGACAATTATACTTGCATGCATTTATTCGTCAATTCCTTGGAAGGAAAGGCTACGACCGACTTCTTTGACCTTCCTCATAATATTCTGTCTACTTGGGAGGAGTTAATATATTGGTTCTGATCCACCTATGGGAAATCTAAAAGCCCAGTCGAGAAGTTAAGGGAATACAATAACGTCACCTATAAGGATGGTGAGACCATCAAGTATTTCAACTTGCGTTTCACCAAGTTATACAGTCAAATACCCAAACTCATCCGCCCTCAGAACGAAGCCGCTTTCATGCATTACTACAATGCATTTCCTTCCCCCTACCATCATAGGCTTGAGGAAAAATCCATTAATAATCTCGTTTCCACTCTGCATACTTGCTCAAAGTATGAACAACAACTTGAAAGAACTAGTCTTCCCCAGGGAGAAATCGATTAGACATGAACAATCGTATGATAATGTATGAGCGGAAGGGAATTGTCTCCCCTCTCACCCCTGGAGCTTCATCCTCTTCTGCACCGCCCTTTAGAAATTCGGTTGAAAATAATTTTTAGCCTAAAGCTATCCTGTCTCGTAGTTGGTGTAACTTTTGTGAGGAACACCACGAGGAAACCACATGTGAGGTAAAGAAGAGTGCCAGAGATAAGATCTTTGGTAAAATACCAGAAGCTATTATCATTGTCCTAGATTTTGCAGATCCAGAAAATGTCATGGTCATCAATACTAGGAACAAAGCCTATGCTCCCAAGGGAAAATTTGATTCTCCCCGTAGTTCTTCTAGCCCGAGCTCATCCTCAACCGCTGCTACTCTCCAGGTTCCTAAGGTTCCTAAGAGTCAAGGAATTACTCCCCCTCTCCCCTCTTCCAAACACAATATCTTGAATAATTTGGCCAACATCAAAGCAGATGCAACCCTCCTAGACATGTTTGTCATCCCTGAACAATAGATGCATCTAAAACAATTCATGGAATGAAAATATTTTGTTGTAGCCAATCTTTCTGAAGAGGTAAACGAAGAATATTCTTCTGTAAATAAAGTAGGTGTACATAATTTTAGATACCCTGTAAAAAATCCCCCTTTTTATATTTCTGTAAAGATTATGGATACGATTGCCCATTGTTGCCTCATTGATGGCGGTTCGGGCCCGATTGTGATGTCGAAGATTATTATGGAAGAGATAGGTTTGTCTTGTACAAATGAAAACTCTAGAAGCATGCTCTTCTATAATAGTCTACAACAAACAACCATAGGCGAGATTAAGAATGTGACCTTGGTTTTATGCGCTCATCCTAAAATAAGGACAACCCTCAACATTCAGGTAATTGATATGTCTGTAAGCAATTACTCAATTATCTTGGGGAGAGATTGGAAAGCCTTAACAGGTGGATACCTCTCACTTGATGGGACACATTTATCCGTTCCTTGGAATTATAAGAACATTATAGTCCTTAGAGAGGGAAGAATTTCACCTTACATAGAGAGTGCTCCACAATCTAACATAAATTATATCGAAGAGGACCTAGGAGTGTATTCCGTATTTTCCGAAGAAGATAATATTCCTTTGGAAATAATCAAATTAGATGATGATATGTGTCATATTCACTTTGGTGGTTCACTCTCTAATGAAGGTAATGGGGCTAGCATTATCTTGGTTTCCCCTGCAGGAAAAATTAATAATCTGTCTTACAGGTTAGAGTTTGCTTGTACAAACAATGTCACTAAGTTCGAAGCTTTATTATTAGGAATTGAAAACGCCCTTAATATTGGTTGTGGTTACCTTTCAATGTTTGGAGATTATGAGCTTGTTGTGAAGTTGATACGTAAAATGTGATCTCCTAGAAACAAGTTGATGGAACGATACTCCCAAACTGTTTGGGCGCTTATCTCGAACCTTCTATCTTTCAACATCACTCATGTTAAGAGGGAGTTGAATTCAATGGCTGGTTGGTTAGTTGTCTTTGTAGATTCTCCTAATCAACAACTTTTGCCTCACAGGCCTGATTGTTCTTTTCAATCTCTATATCATCCATATATCCCTGACAATGTAGAATCTTGGTAGGCCCTCCCTAACGATAAGAGCATTTGTGATTTAATTGAGGATGAAACTCTTAAGAATGAGGAGATTATATCTATAGAAAACAATAATATTTTATCCATATGGATATCGGTGGCCACCCACCTTTTCCAACTGGCTCAAAACAATTTTCTGACAATTTTGGCAATTTACTATTTTTAACAGTTTTTAACTTCTGGGGCCATTTTGAGGAACTAAATGAAGATTTTTCAGGATAGAGATTCTCAATGATAGCCAAAGGAATTATTGAGCCCCCAAAATGAATCTCCTCTATGATACCTTTCCAATGGGCTATCATACACCTAAAAGAGAGATCGTATGCAAAAGTTACGACCCTGGGAAGTTGATGTACTAACTTACCCAAATGGGGCCCACATGACTTTTGGCGCTTCATCTCCTAGGGTTAGGTTTTTGAATGTCTAGGGTTTTTGGTATTCCTGTTTATTGTAAAAATTCCTTCAGAGCCTCATTGTAATCATCTTCTTGCAAATGCGAGTAGCTGTCACATCTCTTCTCAGAGATAAGCTGCCACCATTCCAATGATTCTTTCACTCTGTATTTTTAAAGTCTCTGTACACTTATTTCATTAATAGAAATCGCGTATTACTGTATATTTGAGTTTATGGTTGCATCTCTGATACATTTCTATTATATTATTGAATATCTGCGATATCTCTGTGCATTTCTTTATTATATCTCTGCTCTCCTTTCGTGTCGAAAATAATCCAGATCAAGATTCCTGAGGGCTTGAATCCCGTTGAGAGTTTGTTTTTGTCGAGTGATGTAGGAAATAAAGAAAAACATGAAGAAGAGGAGTTACGAATGAAGTTCGGAGAAACTATCTCCTTGAACATTGGGGCACTCGAATCTTCAACGAATGATAACATAGGTACCCAATGTTCTGATAGAGAAGTAATGAAGTTTGCCAAGCTACTTGGTGGATTTCAACAAGTTTCTGCTTGGCATTATGAGGATATTCGTGGTTTTGATCCAGGTCTTATTCATCATACTATGAAACTAACTAGTCAGAAACAAAGACTTGTTAACTCTACACTTAATACAACTGTTCAAAGGGAGTTGGGAATTTTCTTAAAGGCTGGGATCATTTTCCGAGCCCACTCTGAGTGGGTTTAAAATTGGGTGCTTAAGACCGCTGATCATATTAGAATCTGCTTTAGTTTTCGCACCTCCAGTCAAGATATTATGAGAAATCCTTTTCCGCCCATCAATATAGGAATAATTCTGCAGCAGGTTGTAGAGTTGTAGTTGAAGCTCTTACTTGACAAAATTCTGGGTTACAATAAAATCAAGGTAAGAGGGGAAAATGTTCACAAAACCACTTTTATCACTAATTACGGTACTATGTCTCATAAATGCCTTCCTTCGGGCTTACTTGATGCAAGTATCACTTTTAAAAGACCTATGCACACGAATTTTGATGAATTGGTCAGTATACATCTCTATCTTGATGATATAATTGTGTGCGTCAAGGGTCTGATAATTACATCATAATTCCAAGTGTTGGGTCCTTTCCAAATTGCTTTTGTCTTGGACACTAACTCTTACATTTTAAAGGATTTACAGAAGCAATTATCTTCCTACAACACTAACAACCCTCGCTTGAAATATTGCGAGGGACCAATGTGAAAAGTTCTAATGCTATCTAGAGTTTTTGTATACTAGTAGCCTAGCTCTGATTTCATTTTTGTGCTTCTTCTTTTTTCTTCTTTACATTAGTTTGACTTCGACTTTCTGAGTTAAAAATTTTCTTACTGCTTTTTCATTTCTGTCTTTTATTGTTGCTATTTTAATTTATACAATTTTACTTCTGTCAAGATTTGGTTTCCTATTATCTTTTAGTTAATTTGGTCAAAATAAGATGTTGGATCAATTTTGCACAGTGACACTCCTGCAAAGCATTGTTAGTCAATAACAATCAAGCTTACACAGCTGTTATGATGTCTCCTTTGAAGGACCCTTGAAATTGTTATATATTTCCACTGCTGTCTTGTAAAGAATTGGTTATCTCCCGCTTCTTCTTGCTATTTCTTCATCCATTGAGGTTTTAAGAGCAAGTCTAATTTTTTTTTCTCCTTGAAGTTTAGAGCAAATTCTGGTTGAATGATTATGCATACAGTGGTAAAACCCCTCATACTTAACACTTTTCATTAATTATTCCCAAATTCTCGGTCATCTTTCCATTAAATCTTCTCACTTCCCCCTGTTGCATAATCTTCTTGGTTATATCTTCTTGACTGTTATTCTTGGTCTGTGAAACCATGAATTCTGAGTTTTAAATATGTTGAAAACAAATTTCCCTGTGGAGTCGCCAGTTTGTTGACGATTAAAATCGCAACAAAGTTTTTCCCGCAAAGTGTTTCTAAGGCCTATTATTATAAAAACTAAATAATAGTAGTAGGTGGGACCCCCTTGTAGATTGGAGATCAGATCTAGTTCATATTTGATGTTTGTGCTGATGTTCGACATTGCTTACATGGTTGATGAGATCTTTTTTTTATTGGCTATGGATTGGGCTTATGAAGTGTTGGTTCTTTTATGTTACTACGAACTGTGATATTCATTGATACCATTTCTATCTGTTCTTGGGACACCTGGACAACAAACATGTTAGTAACAAAAAGGCAAAAACACTATAACAAATGCAAAAGGAAAAGGGTTCGAACTCTACAAATATACTACACTACATGCATGAAATATTAAAATGATTATGGTTAAATCCTAGCTAGCAAGTTGATGGTTATGTGATTTGATTGAATTATATGGTTAATATGCATATGGTTTATTTTGGAAAGATAGGATGTGGGTGGCGCATTTGAAAAATTGATAGATGCTAATGGTTATGCGATTTGATGGTGATTATGTTTTGGCATAAGTTGGTATGAGCCACGCTATCGGTTTTAATGGGTGATGGTTTCGATACATGGTTTGATTAATTATGTTAATGGAAAGCTTGTTGGCATGTACTAAGGAATTAATGGACTGTGAACGGAGGCGACGTGCATTTACTGCACGTCACCCTTACTCCTTCGTTGGCCTCCACCCTAATCGGGCTATTGTTCAACTTTGTTGTTGTGGTTATGATCCAACTTACTAGCAGAGAGGAACCGCTCGACCAACTTGAGTTTTAAGGTGTTTTGATTACATGTATGTATTTTTTTTTTCCATCCATGAGTCTGCTCTAGTTATGAAATGGATATTGGCTCGGATGTATTGGTTTGTGCTTTCCTTGAGTATGGAAACTATGTGAAATTGTGATTTTTCTAAAATGAATTGTTGGTGGATTTCTCTGTGATAATGTTTGAAGTTACAATGAATTGGTTCGTTCTAAGTATTAGCAGCCATAAAGGCTCTCTATCATCCTTGTCGATTTAGTGGAGGGTTCCATTTGGTCTAGACTAGAAGAAAGCCCTCATGCATTATATCACCATACCCAGTCTTCGATTTTATGGGGTTAAATGGTTGGAAGCGCTTTATGTCACTGTGCATTGTTCACTTGGGCATTGGGCTGTTTTCACTACTAATGGTCACACAATGGGTTTTCTTGCTTCTTCTCGACCCTGTTTTCACCTCAGCGTTTTAGTTGGTTCACTGGAGAGCCACAAGGGTTATACCCTGCGTGTGTTGAGTATCGTTACAAGGCAAAAATGGAGCCTTTCTCCTTTGTTCATAGCCTCTCCTGTCACGGGATTCATCACCTTGTCCACAAAGTACATTGTGGTGTTATCTGTGTGTGCACCGTTGGTCTTGGAGGTTTTCACCATCGAGAGGTGTCTGATCTAACTTTCCTTGTGTTGGTCCACAAAGCAAACCCTTAAATCCTCAAGTTTGAGGGTCGTTAGAGAAGACCATTGTGGCATGTCGGGTTTACTATTGGTTGTTATGGATGGGTGTGTATTGTCGACATAATTGATTACTGGCTCACCTGATGATTATGTGACAGTGATGTTGGTTTTGTTATCTGGTCACTACAATGGATATTATAATTGGATGGATAAGCCTAGCATGGTTAATTAGAATGAATTGTTAAATCAAATACACAGTTGTTGCCTCCATGTGTTTATTGAATGGATAACCTGCCACTGTTTAAAATTGATTAATGCACAATGATGCTTCATGCTTGATGCATTGGTATGAGTGGCATTCCTATAGCACGAGTCAATGATTACAATAACTATGTGTTTTTAATGGCCTAATGATCATTGCAATCAGGGTGTTTATGATAGTTCCATTCACTGTATAAGTATGGTTATTCAATTGCGTCGTCAAGGATGAGCCCGATTTTTACTCAGTATGGTTTTGGTTGCAGTTTGATTGATTTGAGAAATTTTGTTGCTATCTCCTTGTGTTGGATTGATAGCTCGGCACGATAGGTTGAGTTAATGATACTATGACTGTGTGTTTTAAAATTTTCAAAAGGGAATGTCGCATTGTGGTAATTATGGTGTGGTTATCCACTGTGTATGCTACATATTTTTTTGGTTATGCCCCTAGAGATAATCACAGAGTTTTTGAACATGGCTTGTTGCAATTTGTTCGATGTTGTAAAATTGGGCCTGTTGTTGATGCCTCGTTGAATTGGATGGATAGCCCAACATTTTGATTATTTAGAGTCAAATATAATTGGGCTTGTACAGTCGCATAATTACACTTGTGTTGATTGAATTGTTTTGTGTTTTCTACAACGTAGCGTGAGTTGGAGTGGTGACTGTTGTCTGTTTGTTTAAATGACAAGTCAAAGTTTTTACAATTTAAATCTGGATTATTGAGTTGAGTGTCCATTATGTAGGTTTAACGAATGTCATGGATTTTAACAACGACATGCACGATTGCAGTGACAATATAACTTCATTGTAATTTTGAAACATGACTTTTGAGTGTATTTGATGATTGAAGTAATGTGGGGGCAATGGTTGATTTTGATGATGAACATAGTGAAAATGGTTACTATTATACAATTGATAATTGTTATAAGATGTTAATTGGATAAATAAGAGGAACATAACTCCCTTACAAATTGTTATGGAATGCATACTGTCGCACTGTGTTAAATATTTGATTATGAACAGTGAACTAGTTAATACACAATAATTTTTATTGGGTCACAATGGTCATTTGGTTGGTGTATTTCCTTTTATAGAATGCTTATATGGATTACTTAATTAATTTTATGAACAGTTCCCACTCTCATTCCCCACCATTATTTCACTTTTCGCTAATTACAACCCCTTCACCTTCCCACATTCCTTTTTCACTCCCTGTTCTAAAATTGATTACAGTCAAGGAGAATTCTGCATTGAAGCCGTTGGAAGTTACATTGTCTTGGTTGGATTACAGTGAATGTTTCCTTTGGTTTGCATTACAACTGATTGTTGTTGATTAAGGTTGGATGTCATTGATGTCAACCCTTGAAGAAATCCCCGTAGCACAAAGGTTTGGGTAATGGACCCAATATTGTTTGATGTAAATATGACTCATTATTGTTTTTTCATGGTTAATAAGAAGTAAATATGGATGTACTCCAAAGTGGTCCNATGAAGGACAATGAATTTTTCAGGGAAACTATCCTAGATGGATAGTGCTTGTCATTCCATTTCCAGTGGTATGTGGAATGTAACATAACTCCTCACAGTTAGAGAGTTATGGCCATGAGAAGTTGGAGACCCCAGGTTTGGGTAATGGACCCAAGTTTGTTTGATGGGTAATGGTAAAAGTTATGATATATTTTAAGATAATACTATTCTATATGGATAGTGCATGTCATGCCATTTCTGGTGGCATGTGGAACGCCACATAAATCCTCACGGTTTGAGAGTTATGGCCTTACGAAGTTGGAGGACCCTCATATGTCATCTAGAAGCTCCAAAAGGTCAAAGTAGTCAAAGTGGTTTAAGAGATTTTTAATGGATAAATAATAAAGTGAAGTGATGAGTGTATTATAATTCAAATTGAATACAAAATAAATTATTTCAATAATAATTTTAATGGAGAAATTAGAAGTGGGTTAACCCTAAAATAAGGAAAGTCGGCCAAGTGACCTAGAAGATG